>MU709402.1:2102-17756 GCA_026770625.1 Nicotiana glauca
CCCTGAAACTAGGCTGAAATTACCACTAACCTATTTTAAAATTCCAATAGTGCCCTCACTTTACACTTAGAATTACCAATCTTACCTCAACCCAATCCCAACCCTTTTTACCCTAATTAAATTTCTAACAGCTATAACCAATCAACTAAACAATTTAACAAAGTAAGAATCTATTTAAAACCATCAACTAGCAAAGTTTGTACTAAATCTGGGCAATTACTACACTAATTGTAATCCAACGAGATCAATCAATTAAACCAATCGATATTAAACTAATAACCAGAATTAATCAAACATGAATTAAACGAAACTGTTAACTGACCTAAAGCTAAAATATGTATAAACAAATCTCGTGAATGCTAACTAATCCTGAGGTTTAACTATTGAAAGAATACCAAAAATAGAGTTAAAATGCTAGAAAGGAAGAAAGCTAAAACCAGAAAACTTACTTAGACTTGTTGGACTTTAAATTCGAACCCCGGAACAGTGTATATGTGTTCTTTAATAAGAGACAAATATTGTGAAGTTTGACTCGTCCTTCAAACTCGGGCAGAAATTGTAGATTTAGAATTTCTAGGGTTCCGCCTTGTGTTTTGAAATTTAAGGAATTTAAGGGCTATTTGAGGGGAATTGGGGTGAGATACAAAAAGGGGATGATGAAAAGACCCTATGGTATGAATTTGGGAACCTTTAAGCAAGTTGGGTTTCTCGCCGGAAAACTTAAAGTCGATATTCGAACAACTTGGTTGTGATTCGAGGAAAACCATATATTGGAATGGAAAGAAGAGGGAAAGCTGGTTTGGTGGTGTAAATTTGGGCTTATTTGGAGCTCTACCGCCGCCGCCGGCGATTTCCGGCCGGCGGCGACGTGGTGGAGGACGGCGGAGCTAAGGCGGTGTTATGGTGGAGGCGGCGACCGGCGTTACAATCAAAGGGGGAAGCTGTACGAGGATAAGAGTGATATTTTTAGGGTTATTATGTTTTAGGGTTATATTTTTAGACAATGTTATTTAATTGCAAAAAATGCTAGCCGTTGTATTTAGAAGGAAAGAATGGCCCAGATTGATTTGTTTAAAGGGGCCGGATCAGGTGGATAATTGGTTGGGCCTGGGCGGGTATTGGCTATTTGGGCCAGCAAATTGAAAGCCCAAGTGGCTCTTATACAAATAATTTTCTTTTTATTTTTCCCTTGTTTTTGTTTCTTTCTTTTAATTCTTATATTTTTACATTCATTTTCACTTTTGTATTTTTGTATTTTTGTATTTTTTTCTGATTTTGTAAAACTAAAACAAAACCTAATTAACGTCTAATATTATTTAAAAATCAAAAAATGCAACAATTATCAATTAAAATGGCCTAGACTATTATTTTATAATTTTCTTTAAATTGTTCTAAAGATGAAGTAATACCTACTTAATACTAAAATGTGAAATTAAATTCCTGAATGCAAATGCATATTTTTTGTATTTTTATATGACTTAACATGCACAAATAACATGCAAACAATTAACACAAAATTCACAAAAAATATAAAAATAGAAAAAACTCTTTTGTTTGGATTTTATGGGAATAACTCATATATATGGCAAAAATCACGTGCTCACAAGCTTCTCCCCATAATGGCTTAGGCAGCTTTGCCATACTGATCATACTTCTAACTCTTTCCATAATTGTCCGGTTCATTCTTTCCGCTAGTCCATTGTGTTGTGGGGTGCGTGGGACCGTCTTCTCATGTCGAATCCCTTGTCTCTTGCAATAGGAATCGAACTCCTTGAAAGTATACTCGCCTCCATTATCTGAGCGAAGGCATTTTAATTTCTTCCCGTTTAACGCTCTACCATGGCATGAAATATCTTGAAATAATCAAAAGCCTAGTCCTTTGTCTTTAAGAAGTACACCCACACCTTTCGAGAAGCATCATAAATAAAAGTCAGAAAATACCTATTATCGCCAAGTGATTTCTCCTCCATGGGACCACAAATATCAGAGTGTACCAGACTGAGTAACTCTGATTTTCTGGTTGAAGAAAATGTAAAAGAGACTCTATGTTGCTTTCCAAATAAGCAATGATTACAAGGGTCTAAAGCAACATTCTTGTCCATTCTGATAAGCTGATTTTTCGTTAGAACTGATATCCCCTTTTCACTCATGTGACAGAGTCTTTGGTGCCACAAGTTTTGAGACGCCTCTTTTTCCATAACATTGAGGCTGTCTGAACATACCTTCACATGAGTTTTATATAAGTTGCCAGAAATATTTCCTCGAGCGAGAATCATAACCCTTTTCATCAATTTCCATGTGCCTTTTTCGAAATAACTTTCATAGCCGTGTTTGTCAAGAGCTATACCTGATATTAGGTTTAGACGAAGATCTGGCACATGACGGAAATCCTTCAATATTACTGTACTCCCGATATTTGTTTGTATTTTGATATCACCAATTCCAACTATCTCACATGAAGAAGTGTTCCCCATCTTCACTACTCCAAAGTCTCCTGCTTTGTATGTTGTGAAGAAATATTTTCGGGATGTGGCGTGGTATGATACTGCAGTATCTACCACCCATTCATTGTATTCTTGACGTGAGACGTGAAGGCATGTCTCTTCTTGGATGGAACAAGTGGCTACCTCTCCGTGGGTAGTGACTAATGCATCTCCATCCTTCTGCTTCAACTGCTCCTTCTCCTTCTGCAATTTTCTGCAGTTCTTCTTTAAATGGCCCTTTATTCCATAGTGGTTGCACGCATATGATGACTTCCTACCCTATCTGTGGATTTTCCCCTACTCTTGCTTCTGCCTCTCCTCTTATCTTGACTTCTTTCTTGTTGTCTCTCTCTTTCTGTAATAAGGGCATGCGACTCACCATGATCGATGTCCTTTCTTCTGGCTTCTTCATTAAATAAGGCATCTTTAACCATAGACATGGTCAGATTTCCACCAGGAGCTGAATTACTGAGAGAGACTACCAGCGTATCCTAGCTATCAAGAAGAGAACTAAGAAGTACTAGGGCTTGCATCTCATCCCCGACCGACATGTCAACAGACGATAATTGATTTATCAAGCTCTGAAATTCACTGGTATGCTCGGCAACTGAAGTTCCGTGCTTTAACTTCAAATTTACCAAATTCCTCATAGACAAGGCTTTGTTACTAGTGGTCTTGGCTTGATACATCCCTTCTAACTTCACCCAGAGGGCATATGCATATGTCTCTTGTGCAACATGATGAAAAACGCTATCGTCAATCCATTGTCGAATTTGACCGATAGTTTTTCTGTTTAATTTCTTCCACTTTGCTTCTTTGGTGGAATAGGGGTTCTTACCCTTAGCTTATATGGGATCAAACAAATCTTTACAAATGAGGAGATCTTCCATCCGAGGTCTCCATAATATGTAATTTATGGCAGTAAGCTTTATCATAGCTTCAGATGATGATGACTCCTCCATTATACCTTTGAAATGTCTTGGTCAAAATTTTGGAGTAGAATCTCACCAAACGTACCTCACCAACGCATCCGGAATGGTGAAAAATGGTAGGATTGACTCTTCTTGGGTTAAAATAAGGCCTCCAGAAAATTTTTAAATTTACACCACTCTATTGGGGTTAAATTGAAAATATACTGAACTTTTGGGGTAGATTTATAATTTTAGTAACTTTAGGGGTTATTTCATAAATTTCAAAAAATTTATGATGACTGGGCGCTGACTAGACGCTGACTGGGTGATGACGTGGTGCTGACTGTGCGATTACTATTCACCTTCTTCTTCCTTGGACAGAAAACAAAGCAAAACTTTAAATTGTCATAACTTCTTCGTTTTAGCTTTGTTTTGCCTTCGAAAAATTGCGTTGAATTCGTATCGACACAAGAAATCTAATGAAATGATCAAAATACACCGAAGATCATGTTTTTGGAAAAATACAGATCCGGATTAAAATTTTCGTGTTTCGATATTTCTCGATGAACACAGAATCGAAGGCTCTGATACCACTTGCTATGATTCTCTGATCACTATGACGATTATTTGGGAGGAAAAATAACTCTGTTACACAAGAATAGAATTACAGAGAATTTACACCAAGAATTTCTCTCTACAAAAAAACCTCACCAAACTCTTTTTTGTTCTCACAATCTCTTCCTGGATTGTATTTCAATCTCTCTGGATTGATATTTGTATGTCAAACATAAGGCTCTATTTATAGCCTTAAAGAAGGTGGTTGGTGGTTGAATTCTCCATTCAACAATGGAGGCTGGATTGGTGGCTTCAACAATGGTGAGCTTCTAGAATTGGTTGTTGGCAACAGCTTAACTTATCATGGACGACCCTTAGTGTACTACATATTTTTCTTATTTACTTTAGGTTATCAATCAACCCTATTAAATATAATTGTACTTTTTAAGTAATATGTTTGTATAAATAATTTTTTGACTACTAATACATAAAACTTAAACTGCGGATTGCGAGTACAGTCAAACATCTTTATAACAACCTCGTTTGTTCCAGATATTTTTGGATGTTATAGCAAATTGTTGTTATAGAGAACATATATTATAACAAAACATGATATTTGGTTCTGAAAAAATTTGCCTTTTATCGTGAAGGGTTGTTATATAAGGATGTTGTTATAGAGAGGTCCGAGTGTACCTTCTACTTTTAGTCCCTGTTAGAAATTATTTACATTCTGTAGCCGAAAAAGTGTATCAAATTTGTATAATTTTTGTATATAACATACAGAATATATATATATATATATATATATATATATATATATATATATATATATATATATATATATATATATATATATATATAATACTATTTTTTGGCTATTATTTTAAGAGTGATTATATATTGTCCTTTTTTCAAAAAAATTTCACTCATCCAAGTTATCAATACAATTGTGCTCTTTTATTGTGGGGATGTACGAGGGTTGGGGGCAAGAGTACGACTTTTCTTAATCATGAACGTAGCGTTAAAAAGTGGGAACCAACCGTTCACTACTCTTAGAACCAAACCTGCATGATAACTCTATCGTGTCCTAGTATACTATATTTAGTTTATTAAAAAATAAAAATAAAAAAGAAGAAAAGCTTATCATAATTTTAACTATTACCGACTAGGCGACAATTTACTTAAAAAACAAGGACATAACCGTTGGATATATAAGGCGAAATTTTACTATTAGAAAGTAAAAAACCAGTAGGATTGGAGAACAACCGATAATGAATTTTGGATTCAATAACATTTGGCTTGACTCTATATTTGTATTAATGAATTTATTAAATATATAAAAATATTTGATTCGAAACTCAGGCTCTTAATCTAATTATTATTGCATATAAATTAACTTCAATTTACTATATGTATTGGATCAGAATCCGACCCCACGATAATTAACGAAGTTAATCCCGTCTTAAGTTGATTCACGATTAATAAGTGGTACGACCACTCAGAACTAACGGTACTCAACCCTTATCTGATTCGATCAACAAGGCCACGGCCCGCCCGCCATCATGAAGGCGCAACCCCAACGTGGTCACGACCACTTGTTGCCAGTTCATGAAGCTCACAGCTATAAATACCAATAGAGGAAACTCTAGAAAGGGGGGACTTCTTCTTCGCCACTATTCACGGGAGAGAGAGAGAGAAGACAAAAAGAGACCCATATTATGGAAAAGTAAAACACCATTGTAAGGCTCTGAACCTCTTCATGGAGAGGCAGACCAAACCAATATTATCAATAAAAGCTTTTAATGTCTCTCTTCCTAATCTTGAGTGCTGATTATCATTTCTTTCGTTTGGTCCAATGGATTATTACATGTTGCTATGATTGTCCCGCGATTTATTTATATTGCTTTACACTCATAAAGTATGCGATAACTTTTGAGCAAATAATTTTGCGCCGTCTGTGGGGATTTCCTAGCAAAATCGCGTAGTTCTTCCCTGGACCAAAAGGAAAGAAACACCGGAAAAGGAGTAAAACAACCCAGCTCAAACAAGCCAAAGCGGCATATCGGACAAGGGGAACTCGAAGATCTCAAATCAAGATCCAAGTCCTCTCTCTCTCTGATCTCGGATAGTGCAAACGAGAAGAATAACCCTCATAAGGGAGGACCTCTGTAAGGCATCTCTAGCATCCCTGATACCGGCTCCAGCCGAGAACCGGCACGGAGATATCTCAAGCCGAGAGTCGCCTAAAGACAACCTACATACCCCTATCGGGAAGACAACGTAAAAGCTGCTCAAGGTCTCGAATCAAAACTGAGCCTCAGCACTCAATACCCGCAACGTAGGACTCAAGCTATGTGTCTTCGCCAACAAGTTCGACTATGGTTGAACCAAGACTCAGGCTATGCGCCTTCGCCAACAAGTTCAACTATGGTTGAACCAAGACTCAGGCTATGTGCCTTCGCCAATAAGTTCAACTATGGTTGAACCAAGACTCAGGCTATGCGCCTTCGCCATCAAAATTAACAAAGTTCAACAACAGTTGAACTGGGACTCAGGCTATGCGCCTTCGCCATTAAATCAAAGCTATGTGCATTCACCAGTAAGTTCAACTATGGTTGAACCAAGACTCAGGCTATGCGCCTTCGCCATCAAAATTGACAAAGTTTAACAACAGTTGAACTGGGACTCAGGCTATGTGCCTTTGCCATTAAATCAAGGCTATGCGCCTTCGCCATTAAATCAAGGCTATGTGCCTTCGCCAATAAGTTCAACTATAGTTGAACCAAGACTCAGGCTATGCGCCTTCGCCATCAAAATTAACAAAGTTCAACAACAGTTGAACTGGGACTCAAGCTATGCGCCTTCGCCAACAAGTTCAACTATGGTTGAACCAAGACTCAGGCTATGTGCCTTCGCCAACAAGTTCAACTGTAGTTGAACCAAGACTCAGGCTATGCGCCTTCGCCATCAAAATTAACAAAGTTTAACAACAGTTGAACTGGGACTCAAGCTATGCGCCTTTGCCAACAAGTTCAACTATGGTTGAACCAAGACTCAGGCTATGCGCCTTCGCCATTAAATCAAAGCTATGCGTCTTCGCCAGTAAGTTCAACTACGGTTGAACCAAGACTCAGGCTATGCGCCTTCGCCATTAAATCAAGGCTATGCGCCTTCGCCTTTAAATCAAGGCTATGCGCCTTCGCCATTAAATCAAGGCTATGCGCCTTCGCTAATAAGTTCAACAACGGTTTAACCAACACTCAGGCTATGCGCCTTCGCTATCAAAATTAATAAAGTTCAACAATAATT
Source organism: Nicotiana glauca (assembly GCA_026770625.1). Classification (NCBI taxonomy): domain Eukaryota; kingdom Viridiplantae; phylum Streptophyta; class Magnoliopsida; order Solanales; family Solanaceae; genus Nicotiana; species Nicotiana glauca. The sequence goes on from MU709402.1 coordinate 9,361, forward strand.
GAACTGGGACTCATGCTATGCGCCTTCGCCATTAAATCTAGGCTATGCGCCTTCGCCATTAAATCAAGGCTATGTGCCTTCGCCAATAAGTTCAACTACGGTTGAACCAAGACTCAGGCTATGTGCCTTCGCCAACAAGTTCAACTATGGTTGAACCAAGACTCAGGCTATGCGCCTTCGCCATCAAAATTGACAAAGTTCAACAACAGTTGAACTGGGACTCAAGCTATGCGCCTTCGCCATTAAATCAAGGCTATGCGCCTTTGCCTTTAAATCAAGGCTATGCGCCTTCATCATTAAATCAAGGCTATGCGCCTTCACCAGTAAGTTCAACTACGGTTGAACCGAGACTCGATCTATGTGCATTCGCCAACAAGTTCAACTATGGTTGAACCAAGATTCAGGCTACGCGCCTTTACCATCAAAATTGACAAAGTTCAACAACAATTGAACTGGGACTCGGGCCAGGTGCCCTCGCCAACAAGTTCAACTACGGTTGAACCAAGACTCAAGCTACGCACCTTCGCCATCAAATCCAACGAGTTCGACCTCGCTCGAACCATAAGGCTAGATGCCTTCGTCCTCAAATCTAACATGTTCAACCGTAGTTGAACCAGGACTCAGATCAAGCTCCTTCACCATTGAACTTAGCAAAACCCAACCTCCAACGAATCAAGGCGCAGGTTAGGCACCTTCGCCATTCAAGTAAGTACGCCCAACTCGAAATAAGATTAGGGACATGTAAATTTCAGCCTCGGTCAAACTACAAGGGCGCATTTTTTATCATCACAGCCAGTAGTTCGACCGCACCCGAACTGGGACTAAGGCTAAGAGCCGCTATCGCCAAGCAACGGTTTCGACTCGCTCACCCCGAGTCGAAGAAAGAAAGTCGTCAACAATCAAAAACTAACATGCCTACCAGAGTCAAACTCAAAGGCAAATCACCCCTTCGAACGTATGCAAAGAAAAATCCAAGGGGAAAAAGGGGAGGTACAAAACAAATACAAGGCAAATAATAGAAAGGAGATTTCATTTATCTACAAAGTTAATTCTGGGTCACCCCCGCTTACACCCGGCCAAGGCCGGTCAATACAAGGAAAAAGAAGAAGAAAAACAAGAAACACCTAAACGCCAAACGGCGAACAAGACAAGAAAAAATGCATAACACCTTTTTACTCGGCGCCATCTGCGCCACCATCTGCGCCATCGTCAGCCTCTGGCGTTGCCGCGTCAAAACCACAGTCGGTACGGGCCTCACGAGCCTTTTGACGCGCTCCCTCGAAAGCAGCTTCGGTCACAATGCCGGCCTCCCACAAATTCTTATATATATTGCGCTGGGCCTCAGCAAAGACCAAAAGTTCGTGAGCCTGGCTAGAAGAAGCGGCCTGGTCCCGTAGGCATTGATTCTCTTCTTCTAAGGCCGTAATACGATCCGCCATAACTTGGGCGTCCTGCTCAAATACACTAATCCGCTCCTCGAGACTCGCTTCTCTAAATGCCACAACATCCCTCCCTAATGCCCGCTGGGACTCGTGCACGCGGATAGCTTCCTTCAATACCCCAGCCCTCGACGAGGCATACCTCACCTGAAGCTTCAAAGCTACAACTTCACCCTCCAACGCAGTCACTTTCCGCTCCATACCGCTACGGCTTCCGCCGCCTTAACCTGGCCCTAGCGCTCACACTCAGCTGCAGTCCTCTTTCCCGCCTCGAGCTCCTCGTCCTTCCGATGGAGCTGCTCCTCGAGAGCACTTGCTCTGCCAAGTGCTTGCTGCATCTGAAGCTCCCACCTCGCCAGTTCCTCGACCAAGGCCCGACTACGGGGATCATTCCTCAAACGCACGCGCATCTCTCGGCACCAATCTCGGCAGCGGCGATGTTTCTCCATCGCCCGCAAAAATATCCCCGAGCGGACGTTGGCTCGATGGATGCTCTCCACCTCCAACAAATAAGACTGCAAAGCAAAGGCAATGATTAGGATAAAAAAAACTAAAGTAAAGAAGAAGCGAACCGGTATCATAGTACATACCCTCAAGCCCATGACGACCACCTGATTCATCAGCCTGATATCTGTGACGTCCCTTAACGACATATTCTCGGCCTCCGAGCATAGCAGCTCAAATTGTGGCACCAAACTCTCCCCTTGGAGCAATAAGTTCAACTCTGTGGGAACCTCGATGAAGCGATACCTCCCCTCTGCGCGCACCGCTGAATTGGTGAAGCCTTCCTGGAACATACGAACGTCGTCGGGGTCCAAGTCGGATTCGTACTCGTACTCATCTCCTACAACATCCTTTCCTCCTTCCGCCACCAGCGATGTAGAACCACCCGTCGTAGCTATCGAAGGAGCACTTGACTCACCAACATTAGCAGCCGCTGAGGAACTACCTCCCGTCTTAGCGACTAGAACCACCAATTGAGTTGCCGAAGCGACAGTATCATCATGCCCTAAGCCAACCGGGGCAACCCCCATTGTTTGTCCATCCTCAAGGGCGGGCACCGCAGCCGCACTCTCCTCCGCATCCGCCGGGGGGAGTCCAAATTAATCACCATCGGAGGAGCCGGCGTGAACATGACCCTGCGCCTTATCAATGGCCTCTCCTCCTCCCCATATGATGGCGAGTCCTCTCTAGGGCGTACCACACCCGATGGCCCCTCGTCCCGTTTTGTGACCCGTGCTGGAGAAGGAGTCGCTGAAGATTCAACTGACGCCGCCCTCGATACTGGGCACGGCACCGGTGCTGCAGTAAGCCGAGCAATCGCACCTGGCCGGCGGAAGGCCAATTGAGGGGCCCTGACATGGCGTGCCCTCACTGATCACAGAAAAGCAAAGTTGATCAATAAAATTGAATCAAAGCGGAACAGAAGAAGGAATCAACTTTTCACCTGTAACAGGCCTACGACCATGCCTCTCCCAGAAAGACGCCCATGTGCGTATCCCCTACGTATAGGGGAGAACGACCTCAACCCACCTGCGTCTCCCAGTTAACGGAGCCGGCGGCGGCTTTTCGGCTACAAAATTGACACGAGTTAGCGCTTACGAGCACAAAACGTAAGGAGGGGTAGAAAAGAGAATTCGACGATTAAAGAACTTACGTGCATGATTCCAAGCCTCTGGGAACCCAGTAGGGCACGCTACTAAATGTTCAATCCTAATGTAAAAGAAGTGCTCAAAAGGGCGAGGGTCGAGCTCATCATCCAATTTCGTAGTCAGGCCCTTCGACCCACGAGGGCATGCTTGAATCATGGTACCGCAAACTCTTTGGGGAGCGTAGAGACTGAGCACATGTTGCAGCGTAACCTCTCTACCGGCTAGTTCTGCATACTAGATAAACATTGCTGGTAATTTGTAAAGAGAAGGAGCAAGCTGACACGGGCATATCCCATAATAACGACAGAAATCAACCACCAGTGCTGGGAGAGGGAGCTTAAACCCCAACTTGAAGGGATATGCATAAAAGACGCAGTATCCCCTACGGTCGGTGTGGACCCTCTCCTCGCTTCTGGCAAGAATGATGTCAGCATAGCTGGGGATGAACCCCTGTTCCTGTAGTTGGGCCATCCCAATTTCCCCCATTAACGGGGCTTCATCCACCGGATCCTCCCCACCATAGATAGTAAAGTCAGTCATCTCGTCGACTGATGGAATTTCATCGGTCTTTGCCTGTTCTGCACTCCTATTGCCGGAGGTGGCCCTTCAACTACCAGAGAGTTGACCGAAAAATCTGCCGGAAGAACATCTTGGGAAGAACTGCCTGCCATTGTTGATTTACTAACGAGAAACGAATAAATTTTGGTGGATAATACTAAAGTTATAACGATCAAAGAAAAAAGATGAAGGTGAGTTAGCAAGAGGAAAAAGCTTCTTCAGAATCACTCTTATATGAACAATGAAAATATGAGAAGTAAATGCCTCAGCCCATCTTTATAGGCAACATAAATGGCTTTCGCGAAACCCAATAGTCATCATTAACTACATGACCAACCGCAAACCGGTTCGGTTCTACAGAAACGTGCGTCATTATGATAAGCTTCACGAAGCGACTTCTAAGTCACCCACCAGCGTCTCGCCGTCGGAATAATTGTAACAGCCTATGAACACTGAAGAGATGTTCTGTGCACCTTCAAAACTTTGGACGTCCACAAATACGTACCAAGCTTACCCTTACTCTCCTCGGCCGCACCACATACGGCCTGTCCGCCGTAGTCGACGGCTAAGCTCCCAAACAAATGTGAGGATCAGAGCGCAACGAAGCTTGATCTCACTCGAATTAAGTTAAAAGGTCAAGTGCCTTCGCAAAGAAGAAGCATTCAATCTTGATCAAACGACGATTTGATAACACGATAACAAAACACTAAAATTCTACAAGGCTAAGGGCCGTCGCCAAAGGGAATTCGTCCTCGACCGAAGCGACAGTTGACCTCCTTATCCGAGTTTCTCAAACCACAGTCGATGAAGTCCACTGTCACGACCCGGATTTCCCACCATCGGGAGTCGTGATGGCGCCTACTGTCGGAGCTAGGCAAGCCAAATATCCAAAACCTTTCACTGATGACGTTTTAACAATATAAATAAACGGAAGCATTTTAAATAAGCGGAAGACTTTAAGCTCATATAACTGAAATAAAATTTGCAGAAGTTGAAACACATTTCTACCTAGAGTCTGGTGTCACTAGCTCACAGACTGCTATAGAGTACAAAAAACAAGTCTGAAATGATATTACATACTGTTTGTCTCGAAACAAAGAAAACAAATTAAAACATATAAGGGACTCCGGCCTGCGAATGCCAGCTAGGCTACCTTGTGAGCTCCTGGACTGAAGACAGCTCCCGGGCAATCCTACTGCTGCTGTCCAAAAGCTGCTCCTGGATCTGTGCAAAAAGATGCACAAAGTGTAGCATCAGCACAACCGACCCCATGTGTTGGTAAGTGCCTGGCCTAACCCCGGCGAAGTAGTGACGAGGCTAGACAGGACCTACCTAAAACAACCTGTACAGATATATTTATACAAAGGCAACGGAAATAATAACAGAATAACATCAAATAAAACTGGGAGGGGGCATGCTCGGGGGCAATACAGTGAAAACAGGTCAACGGATATACAATGAAACTACATCAATACTATGACTCATATAAGTGGTCGGCGTGCCACATGATCCCATTCCAAAATTCATAAGTGGACGGTGTGCCACACGATCCCATTTCATAATACATAAGTGTTCGGCGTGCCACACGACCCCATTTCATAATTTATAAGTGGTCGGCGTGCCACACAATCCCATTTCAAAAATCATAAGTGGACGGCGTTCCACACAATCCCATTTCACAATACATAAGTGGTCGGCATGCCACACGATCCCATTTCATAATTCATAAATGGTCGGCGTGCCACACGATCCCGATTCAAAATTCATAAGTGGACGGCGTGCCACGCGATCCCATTTCATAATTCATAAGTTGACGGCGTGCCACACGATCCCATTTCACAATACATAATACACAAAATAATCTCGACAAGGGAAAACACAGATAAACAGCTAAATCCCGGCAAGGGAGCAACAATAACAACTTTCACATCCCGACAAGGGAGATAATCAATAATACTCAAACCATCCCGGCAAGGGATTAATCATATCTCTTTCCATTTCTTTCATTTCCTGCTCAATAGTATTTTTATCGTTCGAGTCAACACTCCAAAGAATTTACAATTCATATCTAATCCTCATACTCTTCACATTATGTAGAATTTATCAATTAGCATGGAAGAGTCCCAAAAATATCAGAACAAGTACAAACAAGGGCCCACGGTCATGCTAGACACTGGTGTATAGATACTCGTCACCATGCCTATACACCGTACTCGATCATTTAGCAATTAGCAATTANGGGCCCACATGGTCCAAACACGAGGCTCGGACCAAAACCTAGTCACCCATAACCCCACGAATCCAAATATATAATTTATTTCAAGATTCGACCCCAAATTGAGGTTGAATCACCCAAAATTCTCAAAACCCTAACTCTACCCAAAACCCTTAATTTCTACTTTGATTTCATGATTTAGACTTAGAAACATGCTAATTAATGAAGGAAAAGTGAACGAAATGAGTGGGGAATTACTTACCCAAGTGATCTTGAAGAATGGGAGCTTTAATGGCTTCCTAAAACTTGGGAGAGAAGAGAGCTCGTGAGAAATTTTGTGAAAAATTCGTGTGTAATGTTCTGGAAATTAAAAATATAAATGGGCAAAATTGCCCTTCGCATTCGCGGGAAGAGAGTCGCATTCGGGAAGGGTAGACTGGGCAATTCTTCGCGTTCGCGTGATGGTCAACGCGAACGCGTAGAGGAAAATGCTGGGGGTCCAAGATTGGCCTACGCGAACGCGTGTTAAGGAACGCGAACGCGATAGAGGACACAACAGAACATCGCGATCGTGATGGCCAGAACGCGAACGCGATGAAGGGAGAATACTGGGGCCTAAATTTGGCTTACGCATTCGCGAGGGTCAAGACGCGAACGCGAAGGGGAAAACACAGAACTACGCGAATGCGAACCGAGTGATGCGAACGCGATGAAGAAAAACCCCTGTGTAAAAATTGCAGAAAATCTGCTACCTTCTTAAGTCCAAAACCACCCCGAACACCTCCGAAAACATACCCGAGCCCTCGGGTCTCCCAACCAAACACACACACTAACTCAACAACATCCCACGAACTTACTCTAGCGATCAAATCGCCAAAATAACTTCAAAATCAATGAATCAAGCCTCAAAATCCTCATTTTCATTAAACTTCATAAACTCCAAATTTTCGATATTTATGTCCGAAACACGTCAAATGACGTCCGATTTCGACCAAACTTCACAGAAAGCGCTTAACACATATTTAAGACTTTTACCGGGCGTCGGAACTAAAATACGAGCCCGATACCATAGTCTTTTAATTAATATTCATTTTTATTTTCCTTAATAATTTCAGAAAAATAATTTAATAGAAAAATTCTTTTACTCGAGTTCTAGACCTCAGATTTCGACTCTGGGCACATGCCCGAGTCCCATATTTTTCTACGGACCCTCCGGGACTGTCACGTCATGAGTCCGGGTCCGTTTACACAAAACGTTGATCAAAGTCAACTTTAATCATATTAATATCAAAATTCTTCAAATTTTTCACAGATTTCACATATTTCAACATAAAAACTTTTCGGCTATGCGCCCGGGCTACGCACGCTAATCGAGGCAAGTAAAAGTGATTTTTTAAGGCCTCAGAAGTACGGAACGAATGAGAAAATAGGTGATGACCCCTTTGGGTCGTCACATCCTCCACCTCTAAAACAACCGTTCGTCCTCGAACGGACAAAAGAAAGAAGTACCTGAGTCAGGAAATAGATAAGGATAACGGCTCCGTATATCAGACTCGGACTCCCAGGTCGATGCCTCAGGAGGCTGACCTCTCCACTGGTCACGCACTGAAGGAAAACTCTTCGACCTCAACTGTCGAACCTGCCAGTCTAGAATAACTACCGGCTCCTCCTCGTAAGACAGATCCTTGTCCAACTGGATAGTGCTGAAATCTAACACGTGGGCCAGATCGCCATGATACCTCCGAAGCATGGACACATGAAACACTGGATGTACGACTGACAAGCTAGGTGGAAAGGCAAGTCTATAAGCCACCTCTCCCACACGATTTAGAATCTTAAATGGGCTAATGAACCTAGAGCTAAGCTTGCCCTTCTTCCCGAATCTCATCACGCCCTTCATAGGCGATACACGGAGCAATACTCGCTCTCCAACCATGAAAGCTACATCTCGAACCTTGCGATCCGCATAACTCTTTTGCTACGACTGAGCCGAACGAAGCCTATTCTGAATTATCTTGACCTATCCAAGGCCTCCTGAACTAAATCTGTACCCAAGAACCGAGCCTCTCCCCGCTCAAACCATCCGACTGGAGACCGACATCGCCTACCATACAACGCCTCATATAGAGCCATCTGAATGCTGGACTGGTAGCTATTGTTGTAGGTGAACTCTGCTAAATGCAAAAACTGGTCCCACGAGCCTCCAAAATCAATGACACAGGCTCGGAGCATGTCCTCCAATATCTGAATAGTCCTTTCGGACTGGCCGTCCGTCTGAGGATGGAACGCTATGCTCAACTGAACCTGGGTGCCCAACTCCTGTTGTACTGCTCTCCAGAAGCGCGAGGTAAACTGCGTACCCCGGTCCAAAATGATAGATGTTGGCACCCCATGAAGGCGAACAATCTCTCGTATTTAGATCTCAGCTAACCTCTCCGATGAATAGGTGGCTGCAACATGAATAAAATGCGCTGACTTGGTCAGCCTATCAACAATGACCCAAATAGCATCAAACTTTTTCCGAGTCATCGG
>MU709402.1:18401-43249 GCA_026770625.1 Nicotiana glauca
GGAAGCATCACAATAAACTGTATAAGGCCCTGAACCTGTGGGCAAAACCAATATCGGTGCCGTAGTCAGAGCTGTCTGGAGCTTCTGAAAGCTCTCCTCACACTCGTCTGACCATCTGAATTGGGCACCCTTCTGGGTCAATCTGTTCATCGGGGCAGCTATAGATGAAAACCCCTCCACGAACCGACGGTAATAACCTGCTAACCCCAAGAAACTCCGAATCTTAGTCGCTGATGCTGGTCGAGGCCAGTTCTTGACTGCCTCAATCTTCTTCGGGTCCACCTGAATGCCCTCCGCTGATACAACATGACCCAGAAATGCAACCGAACTCAACCAAAACTCGCACTTCGAGAACTTAGCATACAACTGACTATCCTTCAGAGTCTGAAGAACCACTCTGAGGTGCTGCTCGTGCTCCCCCTGGCTGCGGGATTACACCAGAATATCATCAATAAAGACTATCATGAACAAGTCTAGATAAGGCCTTAATACTCGGTTCATCAACTCTATAAATGTTGCTGGGGCATTGGTCAACCCGAATGACATGACCAAAAACTCATAATTCCCATACCGAGTGCGAAATGCTGTCTTAGGGACATCGGACACCCTAATCCTCAGCTGATGGTAGCCAGATCTCAATTCTATCTTTGAAAACACATTCGCAGTCAAACAAATCATCAATCCTCGGCAGTGGATACTTGTTCTTTATCGTCACCTTGTTCAATTGTTGGTAATCAATGCACATCCTTATCGATCCATCCTTTTTCTTCACAAATAACACTAGCGCACCACACGGAGAGACACTAGGCTTGATAAAACCCTTCTCTAGCAAATCTTGCAACTAGTCCTTTAACTCCTTCAACTTTGGCGGGGCCATGCGATACGGCGGAATAGAAATGGGCTGCGTGCCTGGGGCCAAATCAATATAGAAATCAATATCTCTGTCGGGCGGCATACCCAGCAGGTCTGAAGGGAAAACCTAGGAGAACTCCTGAATGATAGGAACAGAGTCAATAGAAGGGACCTCTATGATGGAATCACGAACATATGCCAAATAAGCTAAACATCCCTTCTCGACCATGCGTCGAGCCATTACATATGAAATAACACTACGGGTGGCATGACCTGGGGTCCCTCTCCACTCCAATTGGGGCAAATCTGGCAAAGCCAAGGTCACGGTCTTGGCGTGCCAATCCAAGATAGCATGATAGGGGGACAACCAATCCATCCATAATATAACTGCGAAATCCGCCATGTCTAAAAGCAGTAAATCAACACGGGTCTCAAGACCCTCAAACACTACCACACAGGAACGATGAACTCGGTCGACAACTATAGAATCACCTGCTAGTGTAGATACATAAACAGAGATGCCCAAAGCATCACTAGGCATAGCCAAGTAGGGTGCAAAATAAGACGACACATATGAATACGTAGACCCAGGGTCATATATCACTGAAGCATCCCTATCATAAACCAGAACAGTACCTGTAATGACAGCATCTGAAGACTCAGCCTCTAGCCTGGCTGGCAAAGCATAATACCGGTGTTGGGGCCCACCTCCCTGAACTATGTCTCTGGGACGATCGGCTACTGACTGACCCCTACCCCTACCGATCCGAGCTCCACCTATATGGTCTCTACCTCCACCTTTATGATCCCTAACCCCACCTCTAGCGGGCTGGGCGGCCTGTGGATCACCTGACGCCTGAATCATAGGACGAGGACCCTATTGCTGAGAGCTGTCAGAAGCTAGAGGGCAATACCTAGCAATATGTCTCGTGTCGCCACAAGTGTAACAAGCCCTCGGCTGCTGAGAATAACGGAGTGGTGGTGCGCTGATAGGTGCTGATGGTGAACTGAAAAGCTGCTGGTCGAAATACTGCGACTGAGAGCCACGGCCACCGGAAGTACCATGAGAAACCTGAAGAGCCAACTGAAACGGCCTCGGTGAATGGCCTCTACCATAAGAATCCCTACCTCCAGACGAGGTACCAATGAACCTAACAAAATGACGAGGCCTCTTATCCGACACCTGTCCACCTCCCCATGCGTGGGCCATCTCAACTCGGCGGGCGGCATTGGCCGCCTCCTGAAAGGAAATATCACTAGCAGCTCTCACAACCATCTGGAGACGGATCAGTTGAATCAACCCATCAATAAATCTTCGAACCCTCTCTCGCTCTGTGGGGAGTATCACTATAGCATGGCGTGCCAAATCAATAATCCGAGTCTCGTACTGTGTAATTGTCATGGAGCCCTGTTGGAGGTGCTCAAACTGCCTGCGAAGTGCCTTCCGCTAAGTGACTGGGAGAAACTTCTCCAAAAACAACTCCAAACTGATCCCATATCAATGCTGGAGACCCTGCTAGTCTATATAGGCAATAATCCCTCCACCAGGTCTTGGCGGATCCTGCAAGCCGGAAGGTGGCTAAATCGACCCCGTTGGTCTCCATTATACCCATGGTCCTAAGGATCTCATGACAGCTGAATAAGAAATCTTGTGGGTCCTATGATGAAGCACCTTTGAAGGTGGTGGTGAAGAGCTTGGAGAACCGATCAAGTCTCCACAAGGCATCCGAAGACATAGCCACTCCATCGCCGGCTTGGGCTGCAATACCTGGCTGAGCTGCCACAACTGGCTGAACCATTGGGGCATGAGCCTAGGGAGCTACCTGCTCCGGAGTACGTGTAGCAGGAGTCTGAACCCCTCCTCCATCCTGAGAAGTGGCTGGTGCTACTGGCAGCAAATCCGCTCTAGTGACACTCTCCATAAAGCCTGCCAATCTGACTAGAGCATCTTGAAGATCTGGGGTGACCATGACCCCTCCTAGGACCTGAGCTGGGCCCACCGGAGTTGCTGGGGCTGGAACCTCCTCATCATAGTCAATATGAGGCTCCACCTCTGGAACTGCTACCCGGGGTTGAGCTCTGCCCCTTCCTCGGCCTCTGGCACGGCCTCGGCCTCTGCCCCTCACAGGAGCTGCTGCTGGGGGCCCGGGCTGCTGCACGGTAGAAGAGGAAACACGTGTTCTCGTCATCTGTGAAAGAACATAGTAGAAAGACAATCAGTATTTGAGAAATAGAATAGCACGACCAGAAAGAACAAAAGTGAAATTTTTCCTAACTCCGTAGCCTCTGGGGGATAAATACAGACGTCTTCGTATCAATCCCTCATACTCTACCAAGTTTGCCCGTGAGTAGCGAGACCTATGTAACCTAAAGCTCTGATACCAACTTATCACGACCCGGATTTTCCACCATCGGGAGTCGTGATGGCGTCTACTGTCGGAGCTAGGCAAGCCAAATATCCAAAACCTTTCACTGATGACGTTTTAACAATATAAATAAACGGAAGCATTTTAAATAAGCGGAAGACTTTAAGCCTATATAAATGAAATAAAATTTGCGGAAGTTGAAACGCATTTCTACCCAGAGTCTGGTCTCATTAGCTCACGGACTGCTATAGAGTACTAAAAATAAGTCTGAAATGATATTACATACTGTTTGTCTCGAAACAAAGAAAACAAACTAAAACATAGAAGGGACTCCGGCCTGCGAACGCCAGCTAGGCTACCTCGTGAGTCCATGGACTGAAGACAGCTCCCGGGCAATCCTACTGCTGTTGTCCAAAAGTTGCTCCTGGATCTGTGCAAAAAGATGCAGAAAGTGTAGCATCAGCACAACCGAACCCATGTGCTTGTAAATGCCTGGCCTAACCCCGGCGAAGTAGTGACGAGGCTAGACAGGACCTACCTAAAACAACATGTACAAATATATTTATACAAAGGCAATGGAAATAACAACAGAATAACATCAAATAAAACTAGGAAGGGGCATGCTCGGGGGGAATACAGTGAAAACATATCAACGGATATACAACGAAACTACGTCAATACTTTGACTCATATAAGTGGTTGGCGCACCACACGATCCCATTCCAAAATTCATAAGTGGACGGCGTGCCACACGATCCCATTTTACAAAACATAAGTGGTCAGCGTACCACACGATCCCATTTCATAATTCATAAATGGTCGGCGTGCCACACGATCCCCTTTCAAAATTCAAAAGTGGACGGCGTGCCACACGATCCCATTTCACAATACATAAGTGATCGGCGTGCCACACGATCCCATTTCATAATTCATAAGTGGTCGGTGTGCCACACGATCCCGTTTCACAATACATAATACACAAAATAATCTCGGCAAGGGAAAATACAGATAAACAGCTAAATCCCGGCAAGGGAACAACAATAACAACTTTCACATTCCGGCAAGGGAGATAATCAATAATATTCAAACCATCCCGGCAAGGGATTAATCATATCTCTTTCCATTTCTTTCATTTCCTGCTCAATAGTATTTTTATCGTTCGAGTCAACACTCCAAAGAATTTACAATTTATATCTAATCCACATACTCTTCACATTATGTAGAATTTATCAATTAACATGGAAGAGTCCCAAAAATATCAGAATAAGTACAAACAAGGACCCACGGTCATGTTAGACACCGGTGTATAGATACTCGTCACCATGCCTATACATCGTACTCGATCATTTAGCAATTAGCAATTAATAACACTCTAATCCTATTCCCTTAAGCCAAAGTTAGATCAAACACTTACCTCGGTCCAAAAAATAGCAATCAACTCTCCAATACCGCCTTTCCTCTACAATCCGACTCCGAAATAATGGTATCTAGGCATAATTAATTCAATAATATCAATTAGGGCTCAACAACATAATTCCATAGCCTAAAAATGAGTTTTCTAGCATTCTTCCAAAAATACCAAAATTCGACACCGGGCCCATATGGTCCAAACACGAGGCTCGGACCAAAACCTAGTCACCCATAACCCCACGAGTCCAAATATATAATTTGCTTCAAGATTCGACCCCAAATTAAGGTTGAATCACCCAAAATTCTCAAAACCCTAACTCTACCCAAAACCCTTAATTTCTACTTTGATTTCATGATTTAGACTTAGAAACTTGCTAATTAATGAAGGAAAAGTGAACAAAATGAGTGGGAAATTACTTACCCAAGTGACCTTGAAGAATGGGAGCTTTAATGGCTTCCTAAAGCTTGGGAGAGAAGAGAGCTCGTGAGAAATTTTGTGAAAAATTCGTGTGTACTCTTCTGGAAATTAAAAATATAACCGGGCAAAATTGCCCTTCGCGTTCGCGGGAAGAGGGTCGCGTTCGCGAAGGGTAGACTGGGCAATTCATTGCGTTCGCGTGAGGGTCAACGCGAACGCGTAGAGGAAAATACTGGGGGTCCAAGATTGGCCTACACGAACGCGTGTTAAGGAACGCGAACGCGATAGAGGAAACAACAGAACATCGCAATCGCGATGGCTACAACGCGAACGCGATGAAGGGAAAATACTGGGGCCTAAATTTGGCTTACGCGTTCGCGAGGGTCAAGATGCGAACGCGAAGGGGAAAACACAGAACTACGCGAACGCGAACCGAGTGATGCGAACGCGATGAAGAAAAACCCCCGTGCAAAAATTGCAGAAAATCTGCTAACTTCTTAAGTCCAAAACCACCCCGAACACCTCCGAAAACACACCCGAGCCCTCGGGGCTCCCAACCAAACACACATACTAATTCAACAAGATCCCACGAACTTACTCGAGCGGTCAAATCGCCAAAACAACATCAAAATCAATGAATCAAGCCTCAAAATCCTCATTTTCATTAAACTTCATAAACTCCAAATTTTCGATATTTAGGTCCGAAACACGACAAATGACGTCCGATTTCGACCAAACTTCACAGAAAGCGCGTAACACATATTTAAGACTTGTACCGGGCGTCGGAACCAAAATATGAGCCCGATACCATAGTCTTTTAATCAGTATTCATTTCCATTTTCCTTAATAATTTCAGAAAAATAATTTAGCAGAAAAATTCTTTTACTCGGGTTCTAGACCTCGAATTTCGACTCCGGGCACATGCTCGAGTCCCATATTTTTCTACGGACCCTCCGGGACCGTCACGTCATGGGTCCGGATTCGTTTACCCGAAACATTGACCAAAGTCAACTGTAATCATATTAATACCAAAATTCTTCAAATTTTTCACAGATTTCACATATTTCAACATAAAAACTTTCCGGCTACGCGCCCGAACTGCGTACGCCAATCGAGGCAAGTAAAAATGAGGGTTTTTAAGGCCTCGGAAGCACGGAATGAATGAGAAAACAGGCGATGACCCCTTTGGGTCGTCACATCCACTTATCGAGTTCGGCCAAGGCACGATCTCGATAAGCGGATGGACTAACTGTATGGGTCAGAATCCGACCCCATGATAATTAACGAAGTTAATCCCGTCTTAAGTTGATTCACGATTAATAAGTGGTACGACCACTCAGAATTAACGGTACTTAACCCTTATCTGATTCGATCAACAAGGCCACGGCCCGCCCGCCATCATGAAGGCGCAACCCCAACGTGGTCACGACCACTTGTTGCCAGTTCACGAAACTCACAGCTATAAATACCAAGAAAGGAAACACTAAAAAGGGGGGACTTCTTCTTCGCCACTATTCACGGGAGAGAGAGAGAAGACAAAAAAAAGACCCATATTGTGGAAAAGTAAAACACCATTGTAAGGCTCTAAACCTCTTCATGGAGAGGCAGACCAAACCAATATTATCAATTTAATGTCTCTCCTCCTAATTCTGAGTGGTGATTATCATTTCTTTCGTTTGGTCCAATAGATTATTACAGTTTGCTATGATTGTCCCATAATTTATTTATATTGATTTACACTCGTAAAGTATGCGATAACTTTTGAGCAAATACTATACAAATTCATAAATTTCAACTCCCGTCTCTGCTGCGAGGGAGGAATATTATGAGCAACTCATATAAGCATGACATATGGATTTAAATTAACTTTAGTGTTTGAACGGCAAATGAATTGTTTTATCTTCAATTTGTTTGCACCTTTCCACAATAAAAGAACTTTTATGGATCTCTGCTCTCTTCTTTAATTCGTTACTCCATCCGGTCCAAGATAAGTAATTTTTTGACCTTTTTCTTGTGGTCCAATATAAGTAATTTTTTTAGATTTTAAGAATAAATTAATTACTTTTTTTCTACATTATCCTTGGAGTAAATAGTGTTGGAATATGTGTCAAGAGTATTTATGTGAGATAGTAAAGGTTAATATAGTCAATTTTATTATTAATTAATGCTAAAAGGTGAATTTCTTAATATATGTGAAAACATCCAAAAAAAATTACTTATTTTGAACCGGAGGGAGTAATTACTAATGTTTCGTCTAATGGTTAATACTATTTAAATCACAATTTTCTGTACATCTCGATTAAAATTCAATTGATGATGCAGTTTTATTGTAACAGGCTAGTAGCCTCGCTTTAAGCTCGTACTGAAAAGGACGAGTATGTAGATATTTTACCAAAAACTTTTATAATAATGTATTGTCTAACATACTCTCAAATCTTTGAATTGTCTAACATATAATTTATTTCGAATGAGATTGAAAAGCACTGCTTTCCCGTAAAAATGACAGCAGATAGCCAATTTAAAGAGCTGCTATAAAGAATTAGTCGGTGCGTCATAAATTTCATTATTACAGTTTAATTATTGGGACAAAAATGTCCTGAATTTTTTTATAGTTAAAATATTTAGTTTAAAATTTCATAGCAAAATAAATACTTCCTCATATCTAAATAGCTATATGTGCACTTGCCCCCTGCTTTCCCTCTCTACTTTTCCTTGGGATTTTGGCATGGTATGACAATGTACTCACGTAATTAGCAGAAAATAACTTTAGTTATAGGTATTGGCACCAAATAATTATTAAATGTATATCACAACAATAATGTGTATATCACAATATTTTCTTCTTCCTTGTGAATATCAACATGTATATTAAAATTTTATTTTTCCTTCTTTATATATCTAAAATATGAAATCATATATATAGTTAATTAACATTTATTGTTGCCTTTTATCAATGTATATCAATTTGTATATTGCAGTGTATAACACATCGAATGTATATAAAAAAAAAATTATTTTCATTCTTTATATATCAAAATTTTATTTACTCCTATTACTATATTTATTATTTTTATATTTTAAAAATTGCTCTAAACCTATTATATCAAAAAATTATTTTCCTTCTTTGATCAATAAAAAAATTAAAGTAAGTTTATTCAAAATGGCGTTAACTCTCTTAATATTAATTAGGACGATTTGATTCCATATTAACCTTTTATTGCCTTATCTAATAATGTCTATCACGATACAACATGATATACACACGGGTATACATGATAATATACATGATATACACCATTTCAAACACACATATTTTAACAATTAAAAAAAGAGTAGGAAAGAAGAAGAAGAAGAAAATTGGAGTCCGCCAAAGAAATACAAATCAACTGAAAAAGGCAACAATTAGATGAAGACAAGAAAAAAACTAGATAAAATTACAGAATTGCCGTCATGTAAAAAAATCTTAACTTTTATAGAAAATTATATTCAACCATTACAATTTTCAAACATTATCAAAGAATATATGCCCTTCCAAATAGGGTTATTTAGGATTTAGCTATATAATGTCAATTTTGTAGGGTTACCTTTGCCAAACCTATTATAAGGCAGGCTAAAATATTGTCAATTTTCTTTTTTTCATTTATATACACTATTGAAAACTTTATTACCCTAAATGTTTATGTTTAGTAAATTACCCTACCTATACAAGTTTTGCTTACAAAATATATACATTCCATCTTAAAAGGCTCCAAATTTATTATGCCCTTTTCCTTTTTTTGTTTCTTCTCTTCTCTTTCTTATGTTTCCACTCATATGTCCCAATTTCGGTGGATCTTACCCAATTTTTTTGGGTGTAAACTTTTTGTTTCAACTTTTTACTTTTTACCTTTTGCTCTTCCCTTCATCTTCCTTATTTCCTTTTTGACATTTTCAAAAGTTCAATATCACATTATGTCAAACAGATTAACCATATCAAAACTCCTAATTTAGCTTTCTCTTTGGTGTTACTTTTTATTTCAATTTTCTAATTTTACTCTTTGCTCTCCCCTTCAATCTTCCTTATTACCTTTTAGACTTTGTCAAAAGTTCAATATCAAATTACTTTATACTTCTTTTGTATCCAAATTAACCATATTCAAAATTCTAATTTAGCTTTCTCAGTCAAATCGAGAAGTTTGTTAAGCAGTTTGATCAAAACCCTATTGATTAAAATAATTCTCAGTTCTGATAAATGTGATTCGCATGATCATCAAATTTCAGAGAAAGTTAAAATGTGTAGAAATATTACTGAAAAAGCCTAATTTTATTAACATAATCTTCATTGCAGTGCCTCAATTTCACACTTAAAATTAGTCTGTTCACATTTTCATATTTTCTCTATAAATAAAAAAGTCAAAAATTAGTACCAATACACCCTTTTAGAAGTTTACAAAAGAAGTTTCAATTTTATAAGAAAATAGATGAAAATTGCTTTAGATTCAATCGCTTCTCTGTTCTTGACACTATTCCTTATTACACAAATATAGTTTTTATACAATTTTATAAAATATATCTTTTGTATATTTATATATGATTTATACATAGTAAAAATAAATTTCATACAACTAATTATATATTATACAATTTATATAAAATTTTCAAATATTATTTTTACCCAGTTAAATACAACTATGATAACATATAACTTAAATACAAATTTTATACAAAATTTATACAATATGTCTTTTGTATATTTTGTATATGATTTATACATAGTAAAAATAAATTTCATATAACTAATTATATATTAAACAACTTATCTACAATTTTCATACATTATTCTACTAAGTTATATGCAACTACAATATCATACAACTTAAATATAATTTTTATTTTGTTCAACTTTCATACAATAATTAAATAAATAAAAGAAAAATATACAAAAAACAGAATACAATTTATCTACAATTTTTTTTATTACAATTTTACTACAATTTCGTAAATATAATGTATATCATGCCTTCTTATTCTTCTTCGAGTTTTAATCTGAAATTCAGCCAGAACCAAGTCTAATCTTCACCAAAACCCCTCAAAATTAAGATATAAACTCCAAATCATATTCCAAATTATTTGCAACAACACCCAATCCAAATAACTAATAATTTTTAAAAATCCAAATTCGAATTCAAAGCTTCAAATTTTTTTAATGACTGTCAATGGTGGAATTGCTGTTATTAGGGATTGAGGGATAGAGAGAGACGTAGAGAGAATTCTCAATTCTTTGCAACAACATCCAATTCAAACAAATAATATTTTTTGAAAACCCAAATTCAAATTCAACGCTTCAAAACTTTTTAATGGTTGTTAATAGTGGTGTACAAAGAAAACCGATAAACCTCACCAAACCGGTAATCCGAGTCAAACCGAAAAAAAAAAAAACGATCGTGGGTTGGTTTGACTTGGTTTGGTGTTGGAAAAAATAACCTGACCATAATTGGTTTGGTTTGGTTTTAACTAAAAAAAGTCAAACCGAAACCAAACCAACCCGATATTACATTTATTCAATTTTTACAAATATTGTATACATATAAATATTTATTTTTAATACAATTCATAAATATTTCTTAAACTTTTTCACAGTTTTATCTTTAAACATATTGTTTCAAGTTTGGAATTAACATTCTTGAATGGTCCAATAAATTTTATAGTTCATAAAGGTAGTAATTCAAATAAACTTCACATCAATACTAATGCTAACTAAGAAAATTCAATTTAACACTAGAAATGACAATAGTGCGGATATCTATTTTTTAGTTTTACATTGTTTATATTGAAAATGCATAACTTAGTTTATCTATTTCTTTAGTGCTTAGTTTTGTAACTAATATACTTATAGTTGTACTTATTTAAGCACGACTTATATAGTACTTTTAGATTATGTTAATATTTATTGTGGTTTATTACATAGTAATATTTTATTTATAGATTTTAGTATTTTTGTTATTGAATATTTTAGTACAATGTTATGATGCATCTCATATTATTGTATTATTTTCTTGAAAAAATATATTATATTATTGTATCCTTGTAGGGTTAGAGAAGTATGTGGAGCACAAGTTATATATTTGTGCTATGAAGACTTATCGAAAAAAAAATCCGAAAACTCGAGAAAACCTGAGATTGAAAAACCCGATTTCATTGGTTTGGTTTGGTTTATGGATTTAAAAATCCGACACTATTGCTTTGGTTTGGTAATTGAAAAATCCGAATCAACTGGCCTATGTACACCCCTAGTTGTCAATGGTGGAATCGCGGGTGGGTGCAAAATACGTGGGGGAAGGGGGTGGGGTGTAGAGAGAGAAATGTGGGGGAGTGGAAGATATGTTAGAGTAATTTTAGGACACTAATTATTATCATTAATTTCCTTAAAATGTACATAAATGGTAATTGGGTATATAAAATATAATTATAGTAAAACTTGAGTAGGGAGGGTAATATATTTTCATATAGTGTATAGGAATATAAAAATTTCATCTCTTTATTGGTTGTCATACCATTCCATTTTCTCCTTTTCCTTGATAGATACATCAGTTATTGGTCCAATTCATTCATAGGAAAACTTACACAAATGTCCTAAATAAGTCTCAACTTACCAACCTCTAGTCATTAGTCATAGACTTACCAAAACTAACCAATTACATATAAAAATTAAAAATTAAATAAATAAGGTACTTTCTCTCAAAGAATCACATACAACCTTCTATACTTTTAAATGTGATTAGTAACATTAGTTGCAAGACGAAAAAAAAGTTCATGGATGAGGTAGCAAATAAGGTGATGAAATACAAAAAAAAATATTAATTTCATAACAAATACAATATTCTAAAAACTAAGCAAAAAAATAACTTTTTCAATGAATATAATTGAGATTCATTGAAAACATATAGATAAGTCAATATACTAAATTTGAGCAAGATTGGAGGTGATTTGGACTGGTTTTGTATCAAAATTCGTAATTAAATTGAGTCCAAAAAATCTTCTGCGACACATGTATCACAAATGTATCTCACTCACAGGTATACATGGATATACATGTGATACACAATTAATACAAAACATGATACATATGGGATACACAAATGAGATACATATATATATATATATATATATATATATATATATATATATATATATATATATATNTTCAGTTTGTACTTCGAATTTTCAATTCAAAGCACTTCAAAACTTCACCAAATGATCCAAAATTGAGACTCAAGCTCCTTAAAATGTACCCAATCTATTCTAATAACACCAACAAAAAAAAAGTAAAAAATTAACTTTTTTTTGCTACAAATAACTAATTAGCTAATACTAATAATATTTTATAAATTAACCATTTTTTGTAATGAGCTACTTATAAATAGACATAAATGGTAGTTTCTCTCATTCAGACTCATCTTTATCTAAGCAAAGCATTAGCCCAAAGCTCAAGTCCAATAATTCGTTTACCGCGCAACTCGTCGTCAAACCCTGCGAGAAATTTAAAAATAGCCAGATTTATCACTGGTCGTTGAAAAATAGCCAAGTTTCAAAAGTCATCGAAATTTAGCCACTTTTTATGTAACGATAAATCTGAGCGAAAACACTATTCAAAATCCAGAAAATACGCCCGCAAATTTTACGGGAGTTCCAGCATAAGTATGTTTGAACTCCCGCATATTTTACGGGAGTTCCAGGATAACTATGTTGGAACTCCCGCAAATTTACGGGAGTTCAAGCATAATTATACTGGAGCTCCCACATATTTTACGGGAGTTCCAGCAAGTATAAATGTCCAGTATAATATACTGGAGTTTGGAGCACTGGTGCTCTGGTCTCCCGTATATTATACAGGAGTTAGCAAAGTATACCGGTCCAGCATAATTTGCTGGAGTTCGTACACAAATACACCAGAACTCCCGTATATTATACAGGACCGGTCCCTGTTGTAGCAAAATAGTGGCTATTTTTCAATGACTTGATAAACGCTGACTATTTTTGATTGACCAGTATGAAAACTGGATATACCATGATAATTTGTCTCAAATCTTTCCTTATTACGGGCCCGGCTGGAGTTGTAGTTGAAAAGCCCAATACTCTATAGGTTGAGGCTATGGAAGCCCAAATCATCAAAATAGCGTGTAATTTTGAGTAAGCTCGATCTCATCTCAATTCTATACCCTACCAATTCACCAAAACATTGTCATTTTCATTGCAGCTTTAGTTACATTGGTTCTGGTTTTATTCCGTAATTGCTGGTTTAACTTAGTATAGTAAAGAGTTGCTAAGTGGCAAGCTTTTCTGCGTTGACAATATGATTCCACGTTGATAAATAATAAGTCGCCAAGCTTTGCCGCCGGGGGGCTCTGATAGTATCTGGTCTGTCTCTACCAGTATATTATTTCCTTCATGCAAAAATTTATATTCACTAGACTATCTGTTTTTTTCCCCAGTATTTCCATTATTAGACTAATATGGTTTATAAATAAAAGCACAGTTTAGTGTGTGACCAAAAAATATTGAGCCTTTCAGTTAAACCAATTAATGATGAGATGCGGGATGAATCTTAGTTAAATATAATAAATTCTAGATCTAATGTTGAGGGATATCGATTATACGAATAATGTCTAAGGGTAGTGAATATCAGATATGAGTTCAATGACTATCAATGAATGCTGCAATTATGTGAACATGCAATAAATGTAATAAAGGGCAATAAATGCAATAAGAGGGAGTTTATCACCCAAAGATAATGTGACTCGGATGATTCTCCCACCTGACTACAACGTGGAGGGATGGGAGTCGAAAATGTATAATGGATCCTCGGATCTAACAAACAGAAAGTGAATAATATATCTTGAATTCAGTAGTCAGTGAGCAAGACAATAGTTGTTGTTATCTAATTTGTATTGCTGTAAATAAATTAAATAATAATCTTTCTGAAAACAAAAACAGAAAGTTAGTATAAAATAAAATTCTGAAAACAGTAAACTTCTTCAAAAAATAAATTCTGAAAACGTTATAGGAACAAATCGAGCCCATTGAATATACATTGTGTCCTTAAGGAAATTATTCCCCTCAAGTACCCGAGGTTATGAAATATATCCTCCCAAGATAGAACGATTTAACTCACCAGTGTATCGGTACCTAAAATTCTGGTGATCGGCGAACCACTCGATGGTCGTAAAACCCACTGAAATATTTTGTGCAGAAGAAGAAGAAGATTCAGAAAATTTAGTAAGTAAATATTCTGGGATTTGAAGGTCTATTTATAGCCAACTTGATGATGTTTCTGAAGAGGTTTGCAACCTTTCAGAATAGTCATGGTTGTTGGAAGAGGTGTGACCCTCTGAAGAGGTTTGCAACCTTTCAGAACAGTCATGGTTGTTGGAAATTTTTTGCGGGAAATTTAAAACGAATTTAAATTAATCTGGAAAAGAAAAACGGGCTAGACCGGAACGGGTCGCGGGTCATCCCTCCATTTCGTTTCCCACCATTTTTCATTCACACCTCTTTTATTATTATTTATTAAATAACAAACCCAACAATCCCCCACATAAATGGGGAATGACTATAAACTTAAAGGAATGCACGGACGTGTATGTGTTTTACAAGCAAGAATTGATTGCCTCTAGATAAGTAGGTTTCCCTTTGAACTTTCCGCAGTGAACTTATATCGGATATACTCAGTCAATCGGTAGATTTGATATCTTTGAACCGTCGAGCTTTGTTGTATACCTAGACAACATAAGTCACACAATCAATCCTTAACCATCTATGGTTCTCACAGTTGTGTTCGTTTCAGCCATGAACACCACCTGGTTTCATGAGTGCTTAGAGAATGAGCCTTTACTTTCATTCTCCTTGAAGCGGCTTACACTTTACACTCAAAACGTGTAATCTTTAAGACACACTATCTGGTCATATCTTGCCTCGCTTAGCAAATCATTAAAAAGCTTTAAGCTTTATTAACTCATCAAAAAGCCTTAATGCTTTACCTCGTTTTTGAACACTGTCTTCATCACGAGAATCAGTTGAGTTAGTTGACAATGTTGAACCGTCATTCATAACTTTGTTTGATCTCTTTGAACCTAGCTCTTGGGATCTCCAGTCTATTAGGTAGAGTTACCACCATGATGACTTGTCCTAGGCCTTTAACCATATTCCCTTTGATGATCTTTCAACCGCCTCTCTAGATAGGCCTTTTGTAAGTGGATCCGACACGTTATCTCTTGACTTTATGTAGTCAATTGTGATAACACCACTAGAGAGTAGTTGTCTAACGGTATTGTGTCTCCGTCGAATATGACAAGATTTCCCGTTACACATAACGCTCCCTGCCCTACCTATTGCCGCTTGACTATCACAATGTATACATATAGGTGCCAAAGGTTTGGGCCAAAATGGAATATCTTCCAAGAAATTTCGGAGCCATTCAGCTTATTCACCGGCCTTATCTAAAACTATGAATTCATATTCCATTGTAGAACGGGCGATGCATGTTTGTTTTGATGATTTCCAAGATACTGCTCCACCCCCAATTGTGAAAACATATCCACTCGTGGATTTAACTTCAGATGATCCGGTGATCCAATTTACATCACTATATCCCTCGATCACAGAAGGATATTTGTTGTAATGCAAAGCATAATTTTTGGTATGTTTCAGATACCCCAAAACTCGTTTCATTACCATCCAATGTATTTGATTGGGATTACTTGTAAACCGACTCAGTTTGCTAATATCACATGCTATATTTGGTCGCACGCAATTCATGATATACATCAAACTTTCCAATACTCTTGCATAGTCCAGTTATGAGTCACTTTCACCTTCATTCCTTTGAAGTGCATAATTGATGTCAATTGGAGTCTTGGCAATTTTGAAATCCAAATACTTGAACTTGTCAAGTACCTTTTCAATGTAATGAGACTGTGATAATGTTAGACCTTGTGGAGTCTTGCGAATTCTGATTCCTAAGATCACATCAGCAACTCCTAAGTCTTTCATCTTG
Source organism: Nicotiana glauca (assembly GCA_026770625.1). Taxonomy (NCBI): domain Eukaryota; kingdom Viridiplantae; phylum Streptophyta; class Magnoliopsida; order Solanales; family Solanaceae; genus Nicotiana; species Nicotiana glauca. The sequence continues at coordinate 34,480 of MU709402.1, forward strand.
AATTTGCTAGACAACATGCATTTTGTAGCATTTATATCTGTCATACTTTTGCTCATTATCAACATGTCATCAATATATAAACAAATAATGACTTCATGACCTGGATTGTTTTTAATGTAAACACATTTGTCACACACGTTGATTTTAAATCTATTTGCCAACATTGTTTGGTCAAATTTTGCATGCCATTGTTTGGGTGCTTGTTTAAGTCCATAAAGCGACTTAACAAGTTTGCAAACATTCTTTTCTTTACCAGGAAGTGCAAAACCCTCAGGTTGTTCCATATAAATCTCTTCCTCCAATTCTCCATTTAAGAAAGCTGTTTTAACATCAATTTGATGGATTTCAAGACCATACACGGCCGCTAGTGCCACTAACACCCTAATAGATGTTATCCTTGTTAGTGGCGAGTAAGTGTCAAAGTAATCAAGGCCTTCTTTTTGTCTATAACCTTTGACAATAAGTCTTGCTTTATATTTGTTCAATAGTGCCATGAGCTTTAATTTTTCGTTTAAAGATCCATTTTGAACCTAAAGGCTTTCCAGGAGGAAGATCAACCAATTCCCATGCATGATTATCCAAAATTGATTGAAACTCACTATTGACTTCCTCTTTCCAAAATGCTGAATCAGAAGACGAAATAGTTGCTTTAAAAGTTTGAGGCTCATTTTCAAGCAAGAATGTCACAAAATCTGGTCCAAAGGAAGTTGGTGTTCTTTGACGTTTGCTACGCTTTGGATCTTCTATACTTAGAGTATTTTCCTTTGGTTCTTCCCGAGGTCGTTTAGGTCTTTCACTTAACGACTCGCTTTCAGTTTTATACGGATAGATGCTTTCAAAGAATTCAGCATTATCTGATTCCATTATCGTATTAACATGAATCTCGGGATAATCAGATTTATGAACCAAAAACCGACATGCTTTACTATTTGTAGCATATCCAATGAAAACGCAATCTTCTATTTTTGGTCCAATTTTAACCCTTTAGGTAAAGGTACATGTACATTTGCTAGACAGCCCCACACTTTAAAATATTTCAAGTTGGGTTTTTCTCCTTTCCATTTTTCATATGGAATAGATTGCGTTTTGCTGTGGGGTACTCTGTTGAGTATTCGGTTAGCTTCCCCCCACAAACTCTGAGGTAATCCAGAACTTATTAATAAAGAATTCATCGTTTCTTTTAATGTCCAATTTTTCCTTTCCGCAATTCTGTTGGATTGAGGTGTGTAAGGTGCAGTAGTTTGATGGATAATTCCATATTCCGAACATATTTTTGCAAACGGAGATTCATATTCTCCACCTCTATTATGTTGTTGAGCCAACCACAAGAATTATTGTTTGTGTCATGACATAGCCATAATTAATAAATGATGAAGTTTTTAATCTTCAGACCAATCTGACACATTCAGAATTAATAAACGGTGAAGTTTTTAATCTTCAAACCGAGTAACATCTGATACAACTAGATCTAATAAATGGTGAAGTTTTTAATTTTCAAACCGATTAATATGTGACACAATCAAATTTAATAAATGGTGAAGTATTTAATCTTCAAATCGAATAATAAATTGGAGTAGAATATTACTAAGATTTTAATCTCAAAAACGAATATAAATCACGTAGACTTTAATTTTCGACAAATGAGTAGAAAGTCACAAAGACTTTAACCTCAATAAACGAGTACAAAATCACGCAGATTTTGATCTTGAAGCAGGAGTAGAAAATCACGATGATTTTATTCTCCATCACGAGAATTTTAATTCCCTTTCCAAATGGTTTTTTCAACTAAACTATTTTAATACTTTAAACAGTTTGATCTCTTTCTCTAATCAAACAGATATATGTACATCTTTACATATATTATATTCATGATCTTAATAATACTTCTAGTATTACTGTAAGCCTAATTCATTTCTTACAACCTTGAAAATAATCTTTCATATATTTTCATTCATTTTACCAAGTTGCATATCATCACATAATAAACATCTATCCTTATATTTATAGAAACTAAATTCATAAATCACAAAGGATAGAAAATCAATTAAAAAATGATCAAGTGAAGAAATTATAACCCCGTTTGAATCTACCCCGTAGTTGACATTGTCTTATTGTTGGAATTGTCTCAAAGAGAATTGTTGGATTCTCTGTTTCCTTTGCCAACAACATACCTTTCATTATACCTTTCATATTCCAAGAAGAAAGCACCGATTCGGAAACAATGGATTAAAGAAGGAACTGTTCGTTCCCTTCTTGCTCTCACAATTAGTGAGTTTGTTAATAAAATCTGTATCCTCCCGTCGATGTCAAACGTTGCACAATAGAGTTTGGTGAAACACAACATGACCAAGCATCTGCATAAAATTTCTTTTATCCGAATGCGCACTGTACCACTTGCCACCAGGTAATTGAAAGGAGGCCAAGTTGTCACCAGTTGTTTGCAACACTTTAGTATATTGACTCTATATGGAATCTGGTTACTATAATTATAATTATAATTTCAAAAGAAGATGCAATTTTTGAGACGTATCAATTTAACTCTCTTTTGCAGAATGGCATGTCGGCATCACACGTTTCAGTGGTGCAAAACTTGTATAGACACTACAATGCTTCAATTTGCCATTTCTTCTAGTCATGATCCCATTTCTACTTTCTCTTAACGTTTAGTCTCCAACAAATATTAATATGAACATAGAAAACAAAGTATAATTTCCTTAAGATTGTTATCTAATCTGTATTGCTGTAAATAAATTAAATAATAATCTTTCTGAAAACAAAAACAGAAAGTTAGTATAAAATAAAAGTCCGAAAACAGTAAACTTCTTCAAAAAATAAATTCTAAAAATATTGTAGGAACAAATCGAGCCCACTGAATACACAGTATTTCCTTAAGGAAATTATTCCCCTCAAGTACCCGAGGTTGTGGAATATATCCTCTCAGGATAGAATAATTTGACTCACCAGTGTATCGGTACCTAAAACTCTGGTGATCGGCGAACCACTCGATGATTGTAAAACACACTAGAATATTTTGTGCAGAAGAAGAAGAAGATTCAGAAAATTTAGTAAGTAAATATTCTGGGATTTGAAGGTCTATTTATAGCCAACTTGGTGATGTTTCTGAAGAGGTTTGCAACCTTTCAGAAGAGTCATGGCTGTTGGAACAGGTGTGACCCTCTGAAGAGATTTGCAACCTTTCAGAACAGTCATGGCTGTTGGAACAGGTGTGACCCTCTGAAGAGGTTTACAACCTTTCAGAACAGTCATGACTGTTGAAAATTTTTGCGGGAAATTTAAAACGAATTTAAATTAATCCGGAAAAGAAAAACGGGCTAGACCGGACCGGGTCGCGGGTCATCCCTCCATTTATTTTTCCACCATTCTCCATTCACACCTCTTTTGTTATTATTTATTAAATAACAAACCCAACAGTTGTATATTCTTCTTTTTCAACTCTTTACAAAAGTGTTCTCATTGGAGGTCAAGATCCCCCTTTTGTTCTCTATCTCTTTCTATTTATAAGGGATATTTCGTAGGAACCCTAAAAAGCACAAAATAAGGAATATACAAAGGAATATTCCTTGTGTTCATATCTAAACCTATCCTACCGTTATTTCTTCACCTCAACTGCATGTCCTTGGCATCAACCCTCTCGAGAGCAGCCTCCTGCTATTACACCATGGTCGATCCCGTCCTTGGTCTCGTTTATCCACTACTACCTGTTGGTATTTGTGTTCAAAATCAGAAAAGTAAACAAACGTTAGTTCAATAAACAAAACGTAAAATAATTCCGAGCCCACTGAATGCACAATGTGTCCTTAAAGAGTTTAATCTCCTCATTGTTGCCCAAGGTATACATATTAATTCCTCCCAGGATAGAACGGAATAACTATTCTGTGATATTGGCACTTCAAATCACAGAACTTCAGCGAACTCAACAAACGGAGCAAATCACACTTGACACTTATGTTTATTTAAAAAATAATGCAACAATTTAGAAAAGAGGGGAGAAGATTTCAGATTTTACATGTCTGATTTCCTGTATAAAAAATGAGGCCAAGACTCTAAATTTATACACAAAAGAAGGGTGATATGGAGATGTACAATCTAAAATGTGCCTATTCCATTTCCTATTCACACTCCTTAATAAAAATGCAACAATCCCCCACACGAATGGGGAATGGTCATATGAGGAAAAACATGTATGAAAATACCGTGTGATTCATAAATAAGGATTAATCGCATCTGGATAAGTAAGTTTTCCTTTGAACTTTCCGTAGTGAATTTATGTCGGATATACTCGGTCAATCGGTAAATTTGATATCTTTGAACCGTCGAGCTTTGGTGTATACCTAGACAACCATAAGTCACACAATCAATCTTTAACCGTTTTTGGTTCTCACGGTTGTATTCGTTTTAGCCATGAACACTGCCTGGTTTCATGAGTGCTTAGAGAATGGGCCTTTACTTTCATTCTCCTTGAGCGGCTTACACTTCACACTCACATAGTTGATTCCTAAACGTGTAATCTTAAAGACACACTATCTGGTCATATCTTGCCTGACTTAGCAAATCATTAAAAAGCTTTAAGCTTTATTGACTCATCAAAAAGCCTTAATGCTTTACCTCGTTTTTGAACACTGTCTTCATTACGAGAATGGGTTGAGTTAGTTGAAAATGTTGAACCGTCATTCATAACTTTGTTTGATCGCTTTGAACCTAGCTCTTGGGATATCCAGTCTGCTAGGTAGAGTTACTGCCATGATGACTTGTCCTAGGCCTTTAACCCCATTCCCTTTGATGATCTTTAAACCGCCTCTCTAGATAGGCCTTTTGCAAGTGGATCCGACACGTTATCTCTTGACTTTATGTAGTCAATTGTGATAACACCACTAGAGAGTAGTTGTCTAACGGTATTGTGTCTCCGACGAACATGACAAGATTTCCCGTTATACATAACGCTCCCTGCCCTACCTATTGCCGCTTGACTATCACAATGTATACATATAGGTGCCAAAGATTTGGGCCAAAATGGAATATCTTCCAAGAAATTTCGGAGCCATTCAACTTATTCACCGGCCTTATCTAAAGCTATGAATTCATATTCCATTGTAGAATGGGCGATGCACGTTTGTTTTGATGATTTCCAAGATACTGCTCCACCCCCAATTGTGAAAACATATCCACTCGTGGATTTAACTTCAGATGATCCGGTGATCCAATTTGCATCACTATATCCCTCGATCACAGAAGGATATTTGTTGTAATACAAAGCATAATTTTTGGTATGTTTCAAATACCCCAAAACTCGTTTCATTGCCATCCAATGTATTTGATTGTGATTACTTGTAAACCGACTCAGTTTGCTAATAGCACGTGCTATATCTGGTCGTACGCAATTCATGATATACATCAAACTTCCCAATACTCTTGCATAGTCCAGTTGTGAGTCACTTTCACCTTCATTCCTTTGAAGTGCATAACTCACGTCAATTGGAGTTTTGGCAATTTTGAAATCCAAATACTTGAATTTGTCAAGTACCTTTTCAATGTAGTGAGACTGTGATAATGCTAGACCTTGTCGAGTCTTGCGAATTCTGATTCCTAAGATCACATCAGCAACTCCTAAGTCTTTCATTTCGAATTTGCTAGACAACATGCGTTTTGTAGCATTTATATCTGTCATACTTTGGCTCATTATCAACATGTCATTAATATATAAACAAATAATGACTTCATGACCTGGAGTGTTTTTAATGTAAACACATTTGCCACACTCGTTGATTTTAAATCTATTTGCCAATATTGTTTGGTCAAATTTTGCATGCCATTATTTGGGTGCTTGTTTAAGTCCATAAAGCGACTTAACTAGTTTGCAAACATTCTATAATTTACCAACTACTATATCATTGGGGTTCTTAAAATTATATAATTTAGACATTACGTCTAACATTGGCTTTTGTCATGCATAAGCTAAAAGCCCCCATATTTTAAATATTTTATCAACATATTATATATAATCAAGTAATGACTATATGATTTGAAGTATTCTTAACATAAATACATTTGTTTACACTCATTAATTTTTGAAACCATTTGACAATATTATTTGGTCAAATCTCGCATTTCATTATTTGGGTGCTTGTCTTAGTCTGTAAAGTGATTTAACAAGTTGACACACCTTTCTTTTCTTTTTCAGAAACCACGAAGCCTTCAGGTTGTTCCATATAAATTCTTCCTCCAAATCTCTATTTAAGAAGGTTGTCTTTTACGTCCATCTGATGGATTTCGAGGCCATACACGGTGGATAATGCTATTACCATCCGAATATATGTAATTCTCGTTATGGGTGAGTATGTGTTAAAGTAATCAAGACCTTCTCTTTGGCAATCAATTTTGCCTTATATTTGTCAATAGTACCATCAACATTCATTTTTCTTCTGAAAATCCACTTAGAACCCAAAGGTTTATTTTCTGGAGGAAGATCAACCAATTTCCCAAGTATGATTACTTAATATGGATTCTATCTTACTATTGACAGCCTCTTCCAATATTGTACTTCCGAGGAAGACAATACTTCTGTAAACGTTTGAGGCTCATTTTCCAATAAGAATGTCAGAAATCCGGTCCAAAGAAAGTAGTTATACTTTGATGTTTACTACATCTTGGCATTTTCTAATTCAACGTACTTTCCTTTGCTTCTTCTCAATTTCGCTTAGATATTTTACTAGACGACTCACGTTCCTTTTATACGGATAAATATTCTCAAAGAATTCAACATTATCTGATTCGATAACCGTATTAATATTTATTTATTTATGAATCAGAAAACGATATGCCTTATTATTTGTTGCATATCTTATAAAAACGGAATCAACAGTTTTCGATCCGATTTTTATCTTTTTGGGTTTAAGAACTTGCACTTTACCCAAATATCCCCCACACTTGAAAATATTTCAAGTTGGATTTTCTTCCTTTCATTCATTTTTCATATGAGTGGATTTCGTTTTGCTATAGGGAACGCGGATGAGTATTCAGTTGGCTGTAAGCATAACTTCCACCCCACAAGTTTTGTGTATACCAGAACTTATCAACTAGACATTCATCGTCCCCTTTGATGTTCTATTCTTTCTTTCTGCAATTCCATTAGATTGCAGTGACTAAGGGCGATCGTTTGGTGAATAATTTCATATTCCAAATATATTTCTTCAAAAGGAGATTTATATTCAACGTCCCTATTACTTTGTAGAGCCAACCACAAGAACTGGTATTTATGTCACGATAAACCAGAATAAATAGTGAAGTTTTTAATCTTTAAACCAATCTGACATAATCAGAATTAATAAACGGTGAAGTTTTTAGTCTTCAAACCGAGTATATGTGACACAATCAAATTTAATAAATGGTGAAGTTTTTAATCTTCAATCTGAATAATAAATTGGAGCAGAAAATCACTAAGATTTTACTCTTCAAAACGAGCATAAAGTCACTTAGACTTTAATCTCCAAAAACGAATAGAACGTTACGACGATTTTAATCTAAAAGATTAAGTAGAAAATCACGCAGATTTTAATCTGAAAGTAGGAGTAGAAAATCACTAAGATTTTAGTCTCCATAACGGGATTATAAATTCACGAGAATTTTATTTCTCTTTCCAAATGGTTTTTCCAACTAAACCATTAAAACTTTAAATAATTTGATCTCTTTTTCTAATCAAACATATATATGATCATCTTTACATATATTATATTCATGATCTCAAGAATAATTGAAGTATTACAGTAAACCTAACTCATGTCTTACACCCTTAAATACTTCATTTATGTGGTTTCATACATGCTACCAAGGCGATTTTATTTGGTAAATAGATTAACTGTATATTATTTCTAATCATTAGCATGCAAATAGAATATCTTTTGAGATCATCACATAATAATTATCTATCCTTATATTTGTAGAAATTTAATTCATAAATCACAATGGATAGAAAATTAATTAAAGTTGAGCAAAGTAAAGAAATTTAGAACCCGATTTATTGTCACGGTTCCGATCACTCCAAGCAATGGCCGGAAAACTGTCATTTGACATCTCACAAATCTGACGTTAAAATTCGTCTCTTAATCAATGTTTGAATTGGTTGTCACTTTCTTCAGTTTCTCAATTTAACTTTGAGAAGATGCAACGATCAGTCGCGTCGTTTGATTTAAATTTCTGCTTGTCTTGTTGTTCTCAAGATCAAGTTCTTAACCATAATGAACAAATGTTCCTTGAAAGATATAATTTTTGAGTAAAACTATGATCGTTCGTATGCCATGGAGAAAACGAAGAAGTGAATTTAATGACACATTGTTCATTCAGTGGGCTTGAAATTATTTTATGTTTTGTTTATTGAACTAACGTTTGTTTACTTTTCTGATTTTGAACATAGTAATACCAACACTATCAAGTCACCAAATTTATGCCAATACATCTAGTGCCCTGAAATATTTGATATTCTTTAAAGAGAGAAAATAACAAAATAGTGTTGATATATTGAGTAGTTTTTATTGTTGTTGTTGGTCTAAACCAGATCATAGATACTCTTAATATGGTGTGGCATTGTCCGATTTGGAATAAGGTTCGCACGATTTTTCTGAAAAAGCCTCACATTATTTAGAGATCTCTACATCTTATATGTATTCTTCCATTCTTTTCAGTTATCAATATGGTCATTTATTCGCACACCCAACAATTGAATAAATGTGCATTATAATAGATTTAGGGGGGGGGG
>MU709419.1:622-52023 GCA_026770625.1 Nicotiana glauca
GTACAATCTAAGTGAATTGTAATGTGAATCTAGCTAGCGTAGCTTAAGAGAGTGCGTCTAGTAAATTATCATAATTGCTTGAGAGAGATTTATGGTAGCTGGAGAGTTCATGATTGATAGAGGCAACTAAGTCACAGCTATAAGAAATATACAACCAAGGAAATCAACAACGGGGAAAACCATTACCTTAGAACTTTATTCAAATTGTTTACAATTCAAGCATAGTTAGTTTTTAGTTGTTTATTTATTTTCAATCTTATTTTAGTGATATTAAACAAATACAACTAAACCTTAGTTCTCTGTGGGATTCGACTCCGGACTTTAAGACCGGATTATATTTGCAGCGACCGTTTATCCTTTTTAGGACTAGAGTTGGGCGTGATCACTTACCTCATACTTCTCATAACACCACGAACTAAAATATATAATTTATTTTTAATCCCATGTCTAATTTCTGGTAAAAATCCGAAAATACAAAATTCTAGGTTTTCTACCAAAATCCAACAATTTCTACAAAATTCCATGTTTGAATCCAAACATAATCCATGTATTTATCTTATAACAAGTGGGAATAACTTACCTCATAGTTGATGATGAAAATATCCCATCCAAGAGCTCCAAAAATCACCCAACCAAGTGAAAATGTGAGGGCAATTGGCTAAATCACAAAATATAACGCTCTCTCCCCATGCCTTTCCTCTTCACGATCGCGAAGGCCAAAAATACTTGTTTACCTTGAAAATAGTAATTAAAATTAAATTTGATTTTGTGGTTCTAAAAATACGTGATTTATTTTTATGCTAGTTGTTAGGCAGTAGGTGTTAAGTGTGAGACTAGAAAATAAGATAAGAGCTTGAAGATGGCATGACAAGCAAATCGAGTGGCCGAGAATTGGGGCCTCGAGCCATACTATGCTGGACCTCGAGGTTAATCCAAAGAGCTCGACTGAAGATGGCCAATAAGGACTAACAGTGCGAAGAGCTTTGATGAAGGCTCTTTATGATCAATGATGAATAATAAATGAAGAACAATCAATGAAACATGATAAATGTAGGTAATATAATAAATATAAGCAATGAACTGAAGGGAGAATATGTTTGAGTTAGATAGCAGAGAATGTTCTTGTTCTTGTATTTAATATCATGTCCCTTTACAAAATAATAGGGGTCTTCTTTATATAGGAAGGGGAATCCCAACATAGTACATGTGTGATTATTACAAAGAAACATAGCTGGTACAACTATTCACTAGTCAGGTACAGACTAGTACTACTCTTGCAGGGATTGTCAGCTTTCATCACATGCCTTGGGAACTTCCCGCTTGTTCATGGTAGCCACCGATTTGTGGTGCCCCGAGGTCGAGACAATGAACCTTAGGGTTGAACCTCGATTTGTGCCTCGGGCCTTCCCGGTGAAGCTACGGAAGGCTACAATGATCATAAAATCGGACTCTTTGATTTCAGTCGTATACAGATAGTCCCCGCATTTCTTAGAGTAAAATGATAAGAAACGGTCTTGAATTCTTGCCTCTTCGATATTTCCATCATGATGTTAGTTACGCCCTATCAAGCGATTGACGTGACAAGCAGGGTGTTTAAAGGTCGTGCACGTACAGCCCTTGAAAAGCCTTCGAATTAATTATAGTGGTTGGCTATCTTTGGCATGTTCTAATGTACACGTTTTGCCTCTATAAATACTTCTACCTTCGCCCCTTATTTTTCACTGTATCATCAAACCTTCAAAAGAGTTCTTCCTACTTCTCTCTTGTGTTCTCTTCTGATTATAATTTCATTTCTCCTTTGAAATCTTTTAACAACAATGTTGAAAAATTCCACCTCTATCCCCTAGGAAGATGTTCCTTCCTCTTCCTCACACTTATCTAAGGGCAAAGCGACAGTACCCCCTCTTGTTGGGGAATGATCCCAGTAGCCTTTGAAATGACCTCTGACTTTAAGACTGACAAACCTTCTTCAAAGCCGGGACGCTGTGAACCTGTGTCCCAATATATTAGTTTAATAACATATGCCAAAAAGGTGAAGGCCGACTGCCGTTGAGGGACTCGATGCTAGTGGAGATTCCTTCTCGGAGGGAGGAGATAACAAAATACAAGGCCGGCTTCCTCAGTGTGTATACCTATTCATTTACCATTGGCCCGGTGGAGCCATCCTCGCCTTCAATAGACCCCGTGCTCTTCGACTTCTATGAATGATATCGAGTGACACTCAGCCAAATTCATCTGTTATTCTAGCGTATTATTTACATGACCAGATATTATGCAAACAAGATTAAGGGGATGCCCTTCACCCTCGACCACCAAATTAGAATGTACAGTCCCCGACTCTTCCGTGGGGACTTGATTAAACTCCATTGTTGGGCCTCGAGAACCCTTTTTTCTTTATTGACGAGGTCGAGAACGGTGGGTGGATGACTGTTTCATCCAAGGTAGGACTTCGGACCCGATTCCAGTGGAGAGGATGCCATTCCCTGAAAGGTGAAACATGAAACGTAAGTGGTTATGTTAATTAAATGTTCTCTTTTCCTTTTGGGTAAATCCCCCCCCACGAACTTACTTCCTTCGCTGATGGGGCTATCACAGTGTACCCTAGTGCGGTTAAAGACCTCCCAGGCTGAATTATCCGCCTAGATTCGATTAGCCCATATGTTGAGCGCATGTGGCGTAATCTGCCCAGGGCTCGATGGGAAGCCAAGGACCACAGTGAGCCTTTATTTCTATTGTTATTGAATCTCACAAAAGAACTACCACAAATTGCGTCCTCATTTCTTGTGTTTTTTTTCATTTAAGCAGGTTTGGGGAAGGTCTTTTTGATGAGAGAAGCACCGCTTGGTGAAGCGGATATTCCGAAACTCGTCGAAGAGATGAAGAAGCGAAGGAGGTCATCAATTCATTCTCCGAAATTCAAGAAGGCCATGGTCGAAGACCTAAGGCTGGTTTTGCAACCTTATATCCAGAAGTGCTGGGGAGTCCCCGAGACGAAGGCGAGTACAAAGATGATTCCTCGATAGCATCCAAGGGGGGAGAAAGCCTGATAGTCCCTCGTACTGCTGAGTCGATAGCTTCTAAATCCGAACTTGAATCCGTTGTTGTCCTATGAAAAGGCCTTCGAGGGTGTATCGGGTAATACCCCCAAGCCAATTGATGGCTAAAATATTTCTCAAGCTGAGCGCATTTGGTAGGCGGTCTGGGGGAGCATCGTTCTGAAGATTTATAGAAATAAGAGACGGCCCTGATTGATCCCGTTGGGGTTGTTGAAGTGAGCGATTCCCCTCTAAGATCGACTTTTCCTTCTAAGGAGATGTAGGATGCCCAAAATAAAGAGTCTTTCGACGTAGTGGCGCCCGTCGGAGATAAAAATGTGTTTGAAAAGCTTTTTGCTGCGCCTGAGCTTGACGCCTCACTTATTTTAATTGAGATCGACAGGCTCTGTGAGCAGGTAATTTTCTCGTAAATTCTTCTCGGTGCCCTAATCTTCGTCCTGCTAAATTTATTCTTGCATGGTTCTGGGCCAAGGTACCTTATAATCAGACCTTTGCCAGGTTTCAAGTCGAGCTGACTTGTTATGAGGGTGAGCACAAGAATCTTATCTCAGAAGCTGATAAGCTTAGAGCTCTCTCTACCAAGAGGGAGGGGGAGCTCTGCGGCCATCGGGATTGCTTGGAGGCAGCATCCCGAGAAAGGACTCATCTTACTGAGCATGTTATATAGTTCCTTTTTGTTTTTTGTTTACGTGCTTATCTGACTATAGTGCTTTGATACCTTCGGGTCGATCTTTGCAGCTTGAGCAGAAAGATGTCCTAATGAGGGAGGAGCTCCGAGCTAGGGACTCTGAAATTCTCGAACTCAAACGGCACATGAGTGAGATAGTCTCTGAGAGAGATACTCTCCAGGGGGAGGTGGTCTCAGTCAGACATCAACATGACGATGCAAGGGCAGAGAGTAATAAGTGTAAGTGCCTTCATACTGAGTTGGTTGCTGCATTATCTGAGGTTAGAGCTGAAGCCGAGGCATTCATATCCTTGTACAAAGAGGATGCTGCTACTGCAAATGCTCATGCTAGAAAGGTGTTTGAGGAGGCCGAGCTGTAATTGTCCCTAGCCGTGAAGCATGCCCGATTAGAATCTCGGAGACAGGCACTAAAGGAAGTGTATTCGGGAAGCATCAATTTGTCCGTCGAGATCGAGAGGGTGAAGACCCTTGAAGAGAAGGTCGTGGCCCTGCTTTCCTCTGAGGGCGAGCTGAGAAGTGGCTTGGTAGATGATGAAGGTGAGGTTGGAATCCCTGAAGGGAAGAGACCATTGAAAATTGGGGTTCGCAACCGGTGGTGTTAAAGGCACAACTTCCGACGGGGCCATCGTAGGCATAGCCCCAGTGGTGGATTAGGGTTTTATTTGCTCTCTCTATGAGGGATTTAAACATAAGTCTTGTAAAAGCACCCTTGTGAACTTTCAACATATATGTAAAAGGATTTTATTTTTCATCGTTGACGTTCGTTGACAATTGGTCTGAAATTGTGGGCCTCACATTCAATTTTTGCTACCGCTGAGCGATTTGTAATGGTCGAAAGTTGACTGTTTGGGGCTTAGTCCCCGAGTCGTGTTTTAACTTGAGTTCATTGACTTTTAGGTCTAAAATATCGGCCCTGAGGTTATTTGTGCGGGCCTTTGAGCTCTTACGCATTTGGTTAGTGCGATCTTTCTTCTGACCCGGGGCTCTTTAGGCTGGCGCTTAGTCTCTTACGTGTTAAGTCGGTACGACCTTTAATTTAAGATGGTGATAGTGGCTCTTACGCACTGGGTTGGTACGACCTTTAATTTAAGCTGGCGACAGTGGCTCTTACGCGTTGAGTCGGTAATACCTTTAATTTAAGCTGGCGACAATGGCTCTTACACATTGGGTCGATATGAACTTTAATTTAAGTTGGCGATAGCGGCTCTAGTGCGTTAGGTCGGTACGACCTTTAATTTAACCTGGCGATAGTGGCTCTTGTGTGTTGGGTCGGTACGACCTTTAATTTAAGCTAGCAACAGTGGATCTTGCGTGTTGATTCGGTACGACCTTTAATTTAAGCTGGCGACAGTGGCTCTTACGCTTTGGGTTGATATGACCTTTAATTTAAGTTGGCGACGGTAGATCTTATGCATTGGGTCGGTACGACCTTTAATTTAGGATTTATTTTTTCCCCGTTGAAGTTTTTTGTGTTCGTCTAACTCTTTACGGTTGGATAAGAACCTCAATTGCGAGTCGTTATGTGATGATAGACGAGCACCTCAGGAGGTTTCGCTCAATGGCTGAATTGTTTAATGTGATCGAAGCTCTTTTGCTTATGCCTAGGGTAGCCTGGTTAACCGGTTCTTTTCAAAGTATTTTTGAAGTAATTGAAAATATGTGATTTTATGGCGACGGTCGAGTGTCCTCGAGTCACATAGTTTGGCTGGCACAGCCTTGTGACCATAGTCATTGTATTTGACCATAGCCTTTTAGTCCCCGAGTGAAGTCGTTTCAGTGTCTATATCGAGGGTATGCTTTTTTAGGGGTCTTACAATTTCAAATATATAACCTTAACTTTTAAGATTGAGATTGTGCCTTTTGTAAGGTCTTATAAATTTGAACATGCCTTACTTGAGGTTTTACAGATAGGTTACTTGGCACAAGTATGATTCATGTCTGGCTCGAGGTCTTACAAATAGGTTACTTGGTACAAGTATAATTCATGCCTTATGGATTTGGCATTGTCTTATGGAGGTCTTACACTATTGATAATACATCGTGGAGGTTTTTCATTTTCTAACATTGCCACGCGGAGGGCTTTTAGGCTCGAGGTCGCCCGCATAGGGTCTTATGGCCTCAAATTCTTGATACCTCGATGGGGTGACCATTGGTGATAGTCCCCGAGACATCGAGAGTTTTGGCATTTGAGTCGTTCTTTGTATATTTTTATGTTGCCTCACTGAGGGCTTACGAGCTTGAAGTTTCCGGCCCGGAAGTCTTATGGCTTCGAGTTTTTGAGGTCAGTTCTCAATTGTTCGGGAAATTTCTAGTTCTGGGGCCGTTTCTTGTAAAAATAGCAAACTTCTTTGAAGCGCAAGTCATTTTGATGATAGAAGAGATAACTTTGATTACTTGGTACAAGTATACATGTTTTCATCGTCAAGGGTTTAATTATTCTATGCGGACACTGTTCATTCAACCGTTTGGCCCGATATATCATTTTTCTACCAGGACACTTTTTTGGCTCATCTTGACTTCCTCGAGGGGGTGATCTCCCGGGGGATGCCCCCCA
Source organism: Nicotiana glauca (assembly GCA_026770625.1). NCBI lineage: Eukaryota > Viridiplantae > Streptophyta > Magnoliopsida > Solanales > Solanaceae > Nicotiana > Nicotiana glauca. The sequence goes on from MU709419.1 coordinate 6,921, forward strand.
GTATTCGAGGTTGATTGAAGAGAATCCCTGAATACTTGTTAAGTTCTCCTTAGGCATCATATAGATGTTTCCTCATTAAAAACCTTGTCGGTAAAACCCTTCTCAGGACAAAATCCGATCGAAGGAAAAGAGTGTAACGCATGCTTTAAAACCCAAGGTCTTTGAGTCTGAGGATGCTCTGGCATCTTATATCGGATACCTTAGCAGTAATAGTATTTGAGCATTGATATGTTCAAATTGCTCGGAAGTTGATCGACTTCCATGGTACCCAGCTTGTAGGATCCTTTGCCGATTACTCCGAGGACGTGGTACGGTCCTTCCCAGCTCGGGCCTAGCATTCCTTCATTAGGGTTTCTAGTGTTTAGGGTGACTTTCCTTAGGACTAAGTCCTCGACTCCAAAATGTCGGAGATTTTCTCTCTTATTATAGTATCTTTCGATTCTTTGTTTTTGTGCGGCCATTCGGACCAGTGAAGCTTCTCGCTTTTTATCTAATAGTTTGAGGGCTGCAGTCATGGCCTCGTTCTTTGAGCTCTCACTGGAATGTCAAAATCTGGTGCTCAGCTCTCCGACCTCGACCGGTAGTAAAGCCTCAGAGCCAAATACAAGAGAGAAAGGCGTCTTTCCAGTGCTCGATTTTGGAGTTGTTCGATATGCCCTTAGTACCTCGGGCAACATTTCTCTCCATTTCCCTTTCTCATTTTCCAACTTCTTTTTCCAGTTTTGAAAGATGGTCTTGTTTATAGACTCGGCTTGATCGTTTTCACATGGGTTTTATGGTCTTCGAGGAATTTTGTAACTTTGCTTCTGATGAGTTGTTTCTCATTACCACATGTTATCTCAGAGGGAATCCTGAATCGACACATGATATGGTCCCAAATGAAAGTAATGACTTCATTTTCTCTTATCTTCTTGAAGGCATGTGCTTCCACCCATTTTGAGAAGTAGTCAGTCATAAATAAATTAAATCTAGCTTTACCCGGTGCCGTTAGCAGGAGTCCGACGGTGTCCATCCCCCACTTCATGAATGACCATGGTGACAAGACAGAATGTAGTTGCTCACCAGATTGGTGAATCATTAGTGCGAATCACTGGCATTTGTCGCATTTTCGGACGAATTCTTTAGCGTCTTTCTCCATGTTGTCCTAATAGTAACGTGCTCTCATCACCTTTCTGACTAAAGAATCAGCATAGGAGTTATTTTCGCCGGTGCCCTCGTGGATTTCTCAGAGCATGTAATCTGTGTCCCCCGGCCCCAGGCATACTACTAGGGGCCCATCGAAGGTTATTCTATATAGAGTCCCATTTTTGTCAAGTGAGAATCGGGCTGCTTTGGTTCACAGAGTCCTCAACTCCTTTGGGTCCGCGGGTAGCTTCCCATTTTTTAAATAATCGGTATATTTGTTTCTCCAATCCCATGTCAGGCTAGTGGAGTTGATCTCGGTGTGGCCTTCCTCGATCACTGATTTGGATAGCTGAACAACAGCTCCGGGGAGTACGTCATCTTCCTCGACGAATGATCCAGGTTTGCGAGAGCATCGTCCTTGCTATTCTGTTCTCGAGGTATGTGGACCAGAGTCCATTCTTTGAAGTGGTGCAATGTGACTTGAATTTTGTCTAAGTATCTTGCATCCTATCTTCTCGAACCTCGAAGTTCCCATTTACCTGGTTCACCACCAGAAGGGAATCATATTTTGCTTCGATGACTTCCGCTCCTAGGACTTTGGCCAATTCTAGACTTGCAATCATAGCCTCATACTCGGCTTTGTTGTTAGTCAATTTTGCAGTTTTTATCGATTGCCTAATCATGCTGCCCGTAGGTGTCTTCGGGACTATACCGATTCCGAACCCTTTCACGTTCGAGGCATTGCCGTTGAACAAGGTCCATACCCCTGAACATATGCTCGTTTTTAGTAGAAGTTCTTTCTCTACCACGGGCACAAGGGCAGGTGTGAAGTTGGCCACAAAATCTGCCAGAATATGGGACTTGATAGCCGTTCGGGGTTGGTATTCGATATCGTACCCCCCAAGTTCGATCACCCATTTGGATAGACGGCCTGACAATTTGGGCTTATGCAATATGCTTTGGAGAGGATATGTTGTTAAAACACAAATACGATGGCATTGAAAATAAGGCTTTAATTTTTTAGATGCGCTTATTAATGCGAGAGCTAACTTTTCTAGGTGCGGATACTTGGTTTCGGCATCTCTTATAGTCCGACTTACATAATATATAGGGAATTTCGTACCTTGCTCTTCTTGAACTAGCATACCACTTACCTCTACCACAGATACAGCCAGGTACAAATACAGTGTTTCATCCTCCTTTGGGGTATGGAGTAAAGGTGGGTCCGTTAGATATTGCTTTAATTCCTCCAAGGAACGTTGGCATTTCGGAGTCCATTCGAAGCTATTTTTATTTTTGAGTAGGGAGAAGAAATGATGACTCCTATCTGACGACCTCGATATGAATCGGCCCAAGGCCACTATTCACCCAGTCAGCCATTGCACGGCCTTCACAGTGTTAACCATCGTGATCTTTTCGATAACTTTGATTTTGGGGTTGATCTCAATCCCCCTGTGTGACACCATGACGCCTAAGAACTTGCCCGAGCCCACTCTGAAGTCATATTTATCGGGATTAAGTTTCATGTTGTAGCTTCTAAGGATGTCAAATGTTTCCTGCAAATGAGTTAAATGGTCCTCTGCACACAGGGACATAACTAGCATATCATCAATGTAAACTTCCATGGAATTGCCTATTTGATGTTCGAACATCTTATTGACTAGGCGTTCATATATGGCTCCTCCGTTTTTTAGCCTGAAAGGCATCACATTATAACAGTATGTGCTATACTTTATTCATAACGAAGTTTTTTCCCTATCCTCAGGTTCATTTGAATTTGATTATACCCCGAGTAGGCATCAAGAAAGGTGAGAATCTCGTGGACGGACGTGGCATTGATCAAGCGCTCGATATTGGACAACGGGATTGAATCTTTGGGGCATTCTCTATTTAAGTCTTTATAATCTATTCACATTCTTAACCTATTCCCTTTTTTTGGAACTACCACCACATTGACCAACCATTCGGGATATTATACTTCCCTAATAGATCCTATTTTAAGGAGTTTTGTTACCTCATCGTTGATGAACACGTGTTTTACCTCGGACTAAGGTCATCTTTTTTTCTTCACCGATTTGAAGCAGGGGTTGACACTTAGTCAATGGGTGGTTATTTCCGACGGGATCCCTATCATGTCTAAATGGGACCACACAAAGTAATCGATCTAATTAATAAGAAATTGAATGAATTTTTTCCTGAGTTCGGGGGACAATCCCATTCCCAGGTATACCTTCCGATCTAGGAGATGCTCGATCAAAATGGCTTTCTCTAGCTCTTAAACTGTTGATTTTGTTGCATACAATTCTTCACTGGAAACGAAGGTTCGGGGGGCGAGGAAGTTTTCTTCGTCGTTCTCGGGGGTCTGTTTTCCCTCCGGCTCCTTCAAGTGGAGGGTATTGAAGTAGATGCCTCCTCCTAAATCGCAAACATCTCCTTCGTTGTATGTTGTTCTCCGTATACCGTTTTTATACCATCTTCTATCGGTAACTTTATCCTCTGATAAAGAGTTGACGGTACTGCCTTTCTGTTGTGTATCCATGGTCCTCCAAGCAATGCATTGTACCTCATGTTACCTTTGATGATGTGAAATTTTGTGTTTCAAACTGTGTCGGACACATTGACCGGGAGGGTGATCGCCCCCTTCGTTGCTTCGCCGGCCATGTTAAAGCCATTGAGGATTCGGGAGGTAGGTATGATTTGATTGAGCAATTCAAGTTGTTCTACCACCTTTGACCTATTACGTTGGCCGAGCTACCTGGATCCATAAGTACACGTTTAATTTGAACGTTATTCAAGAGAAATGAAATTACCAGTGCATCGTTATAGTGTCTCGAAGTCCTCTTCACTGAATGCAAGGATGTCCTCAGACATGGGGCCCCAAATTTGCCCTTCTGTTGCAGCGGAAACTTTTATCCGCTTGATCACGGATCTTTGAGGAATGTCGATCCCCCTAATGATCATATGAACGATATGCTGGTGGTTTCTCGTTATGTTCCTCCTATCTGCCCCTCTTTCATCCCGGGCAAGAATTTTTCGAGCTTCTTGTTGGTTTTCTTAGTGTATACTCCTATTAGTGTGGTAAATTATATCGACGTGTTGGTCGTTACACGAGACCACGTCCACGAGAATTGGCTCTAGTGCATCCTCAGGGTTTCGTGGTGGTATACCGATGCCTGGAATAGCTACACCATTCTCTCCATGGTCCTTAAGACCGTTGTTCTCATGTGCATCTACTAAGCTAGACATTTTGACCTAAAATCAAAGGTCTTGGACAAAAAAAAGTGTGAAAGATAACTTGCATTATTCAGTAAACCAGCACGAAAACAATCACTACTATTTTTAGCCCCACGGTGGGCACCAAACTGTTTGCCTTGAAAATGGTAATTACAATTAGATTTGATTTTGTGGTTCTAAAAATACGTGATTTATTTTTATGCTAGTTTTTAGGCATTAGGTTTTAAGTGTGATACTAGAAAATAAGATAAGAGCTCGAAGGTAGCATGACAAGCAAACCGAGTGGCCGAGAATCTAGCCTCGAGCTATACTATGCTGGACCTCGAGGTTAATCCAAAGAGCTCGACTGAAGATGGCCGATAAGGACTAATAGTGCGAAGAGCTTTGATGAAGGCTCTTTATAATTAATGATGAATAATAAATGAAGAAAAATCAATGAAACACGATAAATGTAGGAAATATAATAAATATAAGCGATGAACTCATGGGAGAATATGTTTGAGTTAGAGAGCAGAGAATGTTCTTGTTCTTATATTCAATATCATGTCCCTTTACAAAATAATAGGGTTCCTTTTTATATAGGAAGGGGAATCCCAACATGGTACATGCGTAATTATTACAAAGAAACATAACTGGTACATCCTCAAGCCTTCCTGGTGAAGCTACAGAATGCTATAATGATCATAAAATCGGACTCTTCGATTTTAGCCGTATTCAATACTGCCGCCCAAAATTACTCTACACGTTCCTGACCTCCACTTCACGTTCGTGAAGCCTTCTTATCCCTGCCCTTCGTGTTCGCGTTCCTCGTGACGTATTTGCGAAGGCTTAATGCCTTCCATGCCACTAACTACCCATCCTTCCATGCGTTCGTAACACCAAGTCGCGTTCGTATAGGTTACACCTAGTCCTTCTCCACATTTGTGTCGCCTCCACCATATTTGAGATTCACAAATTCCTCCCCAGCTGCAGCTAATCTTCGTGATCACATCCCTTTACCCGCGATTGCGATGCTTATCAGAAACACCAGAAACCAGAAATGATAAAACAAGGAGACTTTGTTCGAATCCATCTCGAAACATACCCGAGCCCTCCAGCACCTCGTCCAATCACACCAACAAGTCCCAAAACATAACAAGAACCTGCTCAAGGCCTCTAATTACACCAAACAACATCAAAACTATAAATCTTTGGTCAAAACCTTTCTTTCAACTTTCAAACATTCAAACTTCACCGGATGCATCCGAATAACACTTAAACATTTCAGAATGACGCCAAACTTATGAGTCACAAATAATGATACGAACCTATACTATTCTTGGAACCCCAAACGGACATCTATAACACTAAAGTCCACTTCAAATCAAACCTTAAAAATTCTAAAACCTTCAAAATGCTAACTTTTCACAATAAGTGCTAAAATGCTCTTGGACCACTCGATACTTTACCCGAACCTACGCCCAAGTCCGAAAATATCACACGAACTTATTGGAACCTTAAAATTCCAATTGAGAGGTTTACTCAAAAGTCAAACCTTGGTCAACTCATCCAACTTAAAGCTTCCGAATTGATAATTTTCCACCCGAATCAACTACGAACTTCCAAAAATTAAATTCCTACTACGTGTACAAGTCATAAAACATTAAGTGAAGCTACTCAAGATCTCAAACCGCCGAACGATGCGCTAGAAATCAAAATAGTTGATCAGTCGTTATAGACCAACTATATTAACTAAAATCCCATAGTATACCAAATTGCAATTGGAAGGCTATGAAAACAAGCTATCAAACGACTTAGAACTTAAGCAAGAAGCATACATGTACACCCAAAGATTCGATCTTTAAAGTTTACAAACTAACCAAGAAATAGGATTTCCTAAGTAACATCCTAGGATGTGAGGTTTAGGAGATGAGAGAGCACATAAGTAAGACAATAGCATACTTGAGAACCCATTAGCTTCACGAGTCACATGAAAGGTCTTACAGGCACATACTCTGAGTACAACATCTAAGGGACGTAAAGAGTCTTATAGGTCCAGTATCATAAGCATACATCTTATGGGATCAGCTTAAAGTGATAGCATCTTTAGGACATGTCTTCTAGAATGGTCAGGCTTAAAAGATCACCACTAGATAGGAATTCATAGCATGAAAGTCTAATACAGAAACATCCTATATACACGATTTCTAGGTAGGACACTTAACAAGTCAAATAGAGTATGTATTCATCTAGTTCATAAAGGAAACATAGGGGTTTCCAGGTCAATTATCATATACATATGGTTAAGTACATTTAAAATATGGAAAAAATCATACAAGAAATGTTGAAACCTAAGTAAACTAACAGTGTCAAACATAGACCTTCAGAATACTATTATTAACACGAAGTTGCTAAAAAAGTTGTAACATGATATTGTACTGCAATTCACAGGTTCAGAGAACCAAGACCCTAAGACATGCTTTCTATTCCGAAAGGCTTTCACATAGAAGTGGCATATGGAGTGCACACGGGCATGAATAAGTAAAGGAATTAATATAAAACATGCTTACACTTAACTAGTTGCAAATTAAACTGCATAATTAAGAGTACTAACCAGTCACAAAGAGAAACGAGCAAAAAATGAGACAATAAGAGTTTCAGCAGTATTTCAACAATAATTGCAAAGAGCAGTGTGAACCTCAGGTTTCCAGCACTCTAGAGTTCACAAGAGCCTCAAGGAATCCGAGTTGTGCTTGTACCATAGGAGGTTACAGAACAATACCAAGGTGTCATTGGCTTTCATATGGGCAATATTAAAATCAAATCAACAAGAACTCAGAGAAACAAATTACCAAATAGAATGAGTGTAGGTGAGAGAAGGTAGTAACCAAAGTCTGCCTAAAGGGGAGTTAGGGAGGGGTTTATATAGTGAAGAATTGATAATCACATAAAGAAAGAAGCCAATCATACCAAAATAAGGAAAACACATCGCATGCAGACTAATTTCATATAAGATTAGGGAAAAATTATATAGAAAACTCAATCGAGAAATATCAATGAACCAGACTGTCAGGGGAGATATGATTTCTCCTACATGTACCAAGACATGATTCTGTGTAGAATCAATAATCAAACCGCGTTTGAATTTTCACATCGATACTTGCCATGTTTGGGCAAGTATAATTAGGTCTTTCGTATAAGAACTTTCCATAAAGGGGCAAGTATAACAGAAAAAGCCATCGAGAATGGCAATAACATTATACGAGAATCATAAATCGATTCTGATCCAGCAAAGGAAAGGATATATTCCATGTCGGCTAGGGTTTTGGAAGAGATGGAAAAGAAAGGAGAAAATCGAGTTTCAGACGAGAGGATTTGAGGGCGGCCGGTGAAAGAAAGTGGGTATTAGGTCTAGAGGAGAGGTTTTATATGGATGGGGGCAAATGTTGTTGGTCGTTGGATGAGTGGGATTGAACGACTATGAGTAAAGGGTTAACAGGGTCGGACTTGACGGGTTGTGGATGGGTGAAACAAGTATGGGGTTATCTGAATTGGGCTCAGGGGAATAGGTCCATGTTATTTGGACCAAATTGGTCCGAAATTAGCGTATTATTGGGCTTATTTTAAAAAACATATATAGTTGGATTAAATAATTTTATAAAATATTAGATAAATATGAAAATGCTTATTTTGTCAAATTAAACTTACAATGGTAAATTTAGATTATAAAAATTTAAATACATTATTTTACACATCAAATATAATAAATATAATTATTGTAAAAAATATAGGCTATGGTTGCAAATAATATGTAAATGATAGAAAATGCAAACACAATTATATGAAAAAATTTAAAAGGTCATAATATTTTTATAAAGTATTATAACAAATATAAATGCCTAATTTGGCTAACTGATCACTCATAAAGAATTTTAAGAAAAATATTGAATAAATATTTATCAATTATAAATGCTAGAATCAATTAAAAATGCTTGTATTATCAAAATTTAAAAATACTTGCATAAAATCTTTATAATAATAGTTTAGAAAAAATCCATGAAGATAGTATATTGGTATTTAAAATATTTTGTGGAGTAATAATGCAGGGAGATATCCTATAAATATCACCTTAATAATATATAAAAAATACATTATAAATTATAGGCAAAATGGCCCTCAGGCCACTTAAACTTGCTTCTGTTTTTCATTCCGGTAAAAGAACTTAAATATTTTTCATTTGAATACCTCAACTTGATAAAAAAAAAACAAAACATAAGCACCTCAAATTGAGCGTGTGCCTCAATCGCTTAGAAATAATTGACACATCACGTTGTTTGCATATTAGTATTTGATACGTATAATTTGTGGTCCTAATATTTATTTAACCATTTTATAAGATATTATGGGGAAAATTTTGTCTCTTCTTCTTCGGGTGGCCACCGACACCTTCCACAATGAACACCTTCTTCCTCCATTCTATAATTCTCCAAACAGTTAGAAAAATCAGTGGAAATTTATTTATAGGAGTGACTAAAGGCCTTGCATGAGTATTTCCATCAAGTTCCACCATTCGTATTCAGCTTTATCATTACTGATATCACTATTTCGATTAGTATTTCGCCAAAAATTTCTACAAAGTATTGCCAACTCTATAGTTCCTTTTCATTTAGAAAAACTTCAAAAAAAAAAAAATTATATTCCCTTTTCATACAGATACTAATCCCCTTGAAATTATATTAACCACTGTCTGAAGTTTTGCCGATACCAGCAAGCTCACCAGAGTGATATGTGGGCTTGGGCAAAATTTAAAGCTTCTTTACCCATAAAAAAGCAAAAATTCCCAGGATGGCCATTCCGATCAGCCCTAATACTTCTTTCCTTAATTTCGCATTTGACAACGTCCTTATTCCTACCATCTATCCTGACGATCTATTTGCATGTTATAGAAAAAGTGTGCTCTAGATACTAATGGTTGAATGATGTTTGGGATGGCAGTGATGAAAGTAATGATAATGATTTTGAAGGTGAATTTTAAGTAAGAGGAAGGGGAAGAGGAAAAATTTGGAGAAGATGAGTTGGAGAAGATGAAGAAATGAGGGGGGATGGGCGGCAGAAGAAAGAAGGCGGGGAGAGAGAAACGGGAAGTTATGGGGAGGGTCCCAAAGTAGCTGAAAAGGAGCTTTTTCCTTATTTTTTTTCTTTACATTTTTTTTTTGCTTTTCCTTCTTTTATTTTATTATTTATAATTTTAAGAATTTTTTCTCTCATATTCATTGTAACATGTGCTTCACAGGCGTGATTAGCATGTATTTTTATCACGCCAGTTACATTGTTGTCACATAAGCATGGTCAACAGTCAAAGGAATTTAAAATTATGCAAATGAATAAGTTGCGGTGATCAAATAGAAAAGTAACATCATTTACCGGGCTGAAAAATATTTTCAAGTTTAAGTGGCCCGTAGGCCATTTTGCATTTTATCAAGCCACAAAGGTTGAATGGAAATCATGAGGGCCAAATTGAGTATCAATATCAAGTAGTAGAGATTGCAAGGAGGTTGAAGCATTTCCATGGTCAGGAGAGGGAGGCTAATAAGCCTCGTGGTTTTGGAAGGTTTAGGGGCTCTTACTCTGGGGGCAAGCTTCGTCATGGTATCGATTTGCTAGTTGACCAGTTTCGTCTGCACTTAAGGTCACTCGTAGTGCTCCAGCTAGTTAGGGACCTCAAGGTATTCATACCAGATAGCGATCTTTCAGTGCACCTTCTGCATGGGGTCTCTACAGTGGCCGCTACGACCATTTTGCGCAAACTCAATACCAGCAACCACACCTGCATATGGGTTGTTTTGAGTATTGTGATACTAGGTACATTATGAGGGATTGCCTCAGACTTCTGAGTCTGGCATTAGAGCTTATCGCCTGTGATTCCCACACCAGTAGCTGCACCACCATACAGTAAGCTAGGGGTGGGGCTCAGTCAGTTCGAGGTCGCCCTAGAGGGGGGTCGGTCAGGACCATTGCTATGCATTTCCCTTTAGGCTAGACGTAGTTACTTCTGACGCCATGATCATAGGTATTATTTCAGTATGTCACATAGATGCCTTAGTACAGTTTGACACTGGTTCCACTTATTCGTATGTATCATCCTATTTTGCTTCATATTTGGATATGTCTCGTGATTCAGTGGATACTTCTATTTATATTTCTACACTCGTTGGGGATTATGTCATGGTAGACCGAGCATATCGTTCTTGCTTGGGTACTATTGAGGATGAAGAGACTACGGTTAATTTTCTATTGCTCAATATGGTAGATTTTGATGTGGTTTTGGCCATGGATTGGTTGTCACCATATCATGATATTCTTGATTGTTACAATAAGGTTGTGACATTGGCTACATCGGAGTTGCTGATATTGGATCAAGAGGCTCTTTAAGTCATGTTGCTAGTAGGGTAGTGTATTTTTTTAAGGTGCAACAGATAGTTAAGAACGGGTGTTAGGCATACTTAGCCTTTATTACGAATGTTAGTGCAGATACTCCTTCCGTTGAGTCAGTTTCAGTAGTGAGAGAGTTTCCGGATGTGTTTCTAGTGGACCTGCAGGGCATGCCACCCAATAGGGATATTGATTTCAGTATTGACTTGGTGCCTAGAACTAATCTCATCTCTATTCCACCATATCACATGACACGAGCGGAGTTGAAGGAACAACTTTAGGAGTTGCTTAATAAGGGTTTTATCGGATCAAGTGTTTCACCTTGGGGTACTCCGGTTCTATTTATGAAGAAGAATAATGGTTCTATGAGTATGTGAATTAGCTACTAGCAGTTGAATAAGGTTACTATCAAGAACAAGTACCCACTACCGCATATTGAAGATTTGTTCGATCATATTTAGGGTGCTAGTGTATTTTCGAAGACTGGTTTGAGATAAGGGTACCATCAGTTGAAGATCCAACCTTCAGATATTATGAAGATGGCTTTTAGGACCGTTATGGTCACTATGAGTTTTTGATGATGTCTTTAGGCTGACTAATGGTCCAGCAACTTTTGTGCACTTGATGAACAACATGTTTTAGTCGTATCTTGATTCCTTCAACATTGATTTATTGACGATATTTTGGTGTATTTTTGCTGTTGGGAAGAGTATGAGCAGCATTTGAGGATCGTACTCCAGTATTGGAGTAAGAAGGAGCTATACACTAAATTCTCCAAGTGTGGGTTTTGGTTAGACTTGGTGGCATTCTTGGGCCACATGGTGTCCAGTTAGGGGAATAAGGTGGATCCTAAGAAGATTGACTTATTTCAGAGTTAGCCCAGACTGTCTTCTGCTATTGGGATTCGTAGTTTTCTTGGGTTAGTTGGGTATTATTGCCATTTTATGAAGAAGTTTTCGTCTATGGCCTTCCCATTAAGTAGATTAACTCAGAAGGGTGCCCCATTTAGATAGTATGACTAATGTGAGGAGAGATTTTAGAAGTGTAAGACTAACTTGACTATATCTCCAGTTCTAGCTTTGCCTTCAGCATCGGGTTCTTATACAGTCTCTTGGGATGCTGCACGAATTGGCATTGGCATGTGTTGATATAGGAAGGTAGAGTAATTGCTTATGCTACGTGTTAGTTGAAACCCTATGAGAAGAAATACCTTGTACATGATTTGGAGTTTGTAGCCATTGTTCACGCGCTGAGATTTGGAGGCACTATCTTTTCGGCGTGTCTTGTGAGGTGTTCACGGATCACCGGAGTCTCTAGCCCTTGTTCAAGCAAAAAGATTTGAACTTGAGGAAATAGAGGTGGTTAGCGCTACTAAAAGATTATGATATCACTATTCTTTATCACATGGGAAAGGCTAATATGGTGGCTGATGCTTTGAGTTGGAAGGCTGAGGGCATGAGGAGTCTTGCTTTTATTCTAGAAGTGGAGAGACTGTTAATTTTAGATATTTCATGAGGTTGGATATTTTAGAGCCCAGTCGAGTTCTTATTTGTGTGGTTCACGGTCGTCTTTGTTTGAGCACATCAAGGCATATCAGTCTGGTGATCCCCACATGCTTGTCCTTAAGGACACAACGCAACAGGGTGATGCCAATGATGTGTCTGTTAGTAACGATAGGGTATTAAGGCTTCAGAGCCGTATTTGTGTGCCTAATGTAGATGGGTTGCAAGAGTTGAAACTTGAATAGGCCTATAGTTCGCAGTATTCCATTTATCTGTGCGCCGCGAAGATGCACTAGGAATTGAGGAAGCATTATTGGTGGCGGAGGATGAAGAAGGATATTGTTGAGTATGTTTCTCGGTGTTTGAACTGTCAGCAGGTGAAGTACGAGCATCGGAGACCGGGGGGTTTGCTTTAGAATCAAGATATTCCAGAGTGGAAGTGGGAGTATATCACTATGGATTTTTTAGTTGGGCTTCCACGGACCTTACGAAGATTTGATACAGTGTGGGTTATTGCGGATAGACTAACTAATGCTGCACACTTCGTTCTATTCATGACTACTTACTCTCACTTTGGGACTCTATTTAGGATTCTAGACTCATTCGAGGACAAATGTTTATTTAAGAGAGGGAGAATATAATGACCCGATCAGTCGGTTTGAGAATTTTAGCCACATTTCCCCTATTTGATACTTTACATATGTGTATTTGTGGTTACGTAACTTTCTGGGGTAGTTGTGTTGACTTCGGAGAAGTTTTGGAGTGAATTGGGAAACTTAGCCCCAAGGTTGGATGCTTAAGTTGTAAGAGTTGACCGGAGTTTGACTTATGTGTAGATGACTCCTAAATGGTATTTTGATGGTTTAGATAGCTCCGTATGGTGATTTTCGACATAGGCATATGTACTGATTTAAATTTGGAGGTTCCTAGGTTGTTTTGGCTTAAATTGGTAAAAGTTGGGAGGTTGAAGGTTTAGAAAGTTGATAAGTTTGACCGGGAGTTAACTTTGTTGATATCGGGTTCTGATTTTGGTTTCGGGTGCTGTAATAGGTCTGTTATGTCATTTAATACGTGCATGCAAAATTTGAGATCATTCAGTGTTGATTTAATATAGTTTGGCATGAATTTTGGAAGTTTGAAGTTCATTAGTTTTCTTAGGCTTGAATTGACCTGCGATTCGTAGTTTTAATGTTATTTTGTGCAATTTGAGGCCTCGAGTAGACTTTTGTTATGTTTGTGGACTGGTTGGTGGATTTGATGGGGTCTTGGTGGCTCTAGGTGTGTTCCGGATTGTTTTTGGATCATTACGGACTTAGTTGAATAGCTAAACGTTTCTAATACTAGTGCTTTCGCACCTGCGAAAGAACGGTCGGCGGTGCGGGTACACAAACGCGGACATGGAGCCTCATAAGCAAAGCTGGGCTGGTTGGCCTAAGTCCTCAGGTGCGGACAGTTGAGCGTAGGTGCACATGTTCTTCCGCAAAAGCAAAGCCCATATGTGGCTTTTTGTCCGTAGAAGTGGCTGGTTGGCTTGTTAAGTGGACCTTGTAGATGCGATGAATGGACTGCAGAAGCACTATCGTAGGTGCGACACTTTGATCAGCAGATGCAGAATCACTGACATAATACTTAGATCAAAGGGTTTGGTCTTATTCTTATTTTTTGAGTTGTGAAACTTGGTTGGAGGCGATATTTTAAGGGCTTTTCATCACAATTGAAGGGGTAAGTGATGCTCACTTGATTTTGGTGTTAGATATTGTCTACCCATAAATTATTACATCTAATTTATATGAATTTAAGTTGGGACTTAGGGGGGTTTTCAAACGATAACTTTGGCGCGTGAGATTTGATGATTTGAAGGGCTTTGAGGTTGGAATTGGATGAAAAACGTATATTTGGACTCGTATCAGAGTGTGTATTTGAAATTTTTGAGTTTCGTCAGGTTCGGGATGTGGGCCCGAGGTTGACTTTTTTAGTTGACTTTTTGATTTTCGTTCAAGAGCTTTATTGTTTGGGGTTATTTTCTATAGCTTATATTAATACTATTAAGTTATTTTGGCTAGATTTGAGCCGTTTGGAGGGTGATTCATGTGGGAAGGACTTCTTAGAGTATTTATTTGACTTATTTGATGTAAGTATCATGACTAAATTTGTCTGGGGGTAAACTCCTTAGGTGCTAGACCTAATCTATTGATTTCTATGATAGGAAAAGTGACATGTACATGAGGTGATGAATGTGTACACGGGCACTACATATAATTTTGACCGGATAGACCGTAGGCTATTAATATGCCTTAATGTGATAATGAACTTTATATGAAACATTTTGAGACCAAGTAATGACTATTTGATCTTGATCATTACATTGATTTAGCCTTAGTCATATTTTATTTGGTAAACACCCGGATGCTTTTATGAATATTATATGTCCTTGTGCACTATTGTTGAAAGTTATGAATTTATATCATGAAATTATTGTTATTGAAATTTAATAGCATACAAATTTAATTTAAATCCATAATCGCTTTATTTCCGCTTGTCCGATATAATTTTCTTATTATTTCATTTTTGAAGAAAGAGTTATTTATATTTTAAAAACTATTAACTTTAAACTTTTCGTTATTGCCACACAAATATTATGATGTATTTAGTATTATAAGTTTCAAAAAATTTATAATCACACATATGTTATGAAATGCTAAAGATTGCCAGTTTTAAAAATTTTATAGCCGCTTAAATACTAGTATTGCATATTCCCTTCGGGGTTTACCCGATGCCAATCGAAATTATTGTTCTCGGTCTTGATTTTCACTTTCGGTCTGCCTCGATTTCACGTACCATTCTGTCACTAAAATATTTAACGTGAACCGATTTTACTCTATACAAATGTAGCTACCAATCTTCTAGCTTGATCTAGGCTCTTTCAAAGCGGTCTAAAGACCAGATGTTGACGTGGAAGCCCGGCTTGCATGTATGCTACCGTAAATTATCAGGAGTTATTTGGTCTTTAAATATTTACTCTCCTTTATTTTGTAAAAATTAAAAAGGAAAAACTATGGCTACCAAGGTCTCTCAGCCCCCTTTCTTTAGGAAGAAGATATGAACGGATATTATATGAAAAATATAATACTGAATAGTTTCTAAAATTTTTTTATTGAAATTTAATAGCATACAAATTTAATTTAAATTCATTCTCGCTTTATTTCAGCTTGTCTGAAATAATTTTCTTATTACTTCGTTTTAGAAGAAAGAGTTATTTATATTTTAAAAATTATTAACTTTAAATTTTTCATTATAGCCACAAAATATTATGATGTATTTAGTACCATAAGTTCAAAAAGTTTATAGCCACACATATATTATAATATGCTTAAGATTATGAGTTTTAAAAGTCTTATAGCCGCTTAAATACTAGTATTGTATATTTAAGAGAATTTGTGAATTTCTCATATTTTTAATCTAAATTTTATGTTTAATCACGTTATGTCACATAAATTAGAATGAATAAAAAAAATTTATAAAAAAAGAATATGTGAATAATGCCAAATAAGACAGTATTTTTCAGGTGAAGTGTGACTAGAAATTAGCATTAAGCCAAAATCAATAAAGAGAGACAGACAAACAGTAATTGTACCTGTCAAGTGTCCAGTACTCCGGCCTGTACCTCCCACCTCTCCCTTTTTTCTTTACATTCCTCATTTCTTTATATACTTAATAGCGATCTCTCTCTGTTTCTCCCACATTCTTAACTCCCTTTGCTCTCTTCTAAATTCTCTGCACTTCCTCCTACTCTTCTTTTGCAATGAAGAAGCTCATTCGTAAGTTTTCGCGCGTAGCAGACTCCTCAGACTATTCCCTACTTCTTGCCGAGTCCACGTCATCATCTCGTCGCCGACGTTTTCAATCGTTCAGAAACGGTAAGCCCGGATCCGACGAAGTCCCTGAGGGATACGTTCCTGTGTACGTAGGCGAAGAAATGGAGAGGTTTATTGTCAGCGCTGAGCTCCTTAATCACCCAATTTTCGTCAATCTCCTTGATAAATCTGCACAAGAATATGGTTATGAGCAGAAAGGCGTTCTTCGTATCCCCTGCCATGTCATCATCTTTGAACGCGCCCTCCAGGCTCTTAGCTGTTGAGCAGTCGGACTAGTTTGTTAGGTAGAGGCGTGGAGCAGATATTTACCGTCCTATTAGTTGGAGATCGGTTTTTTTTTTTTCTTTTTCCTTTTTATAAATCCTGTAAGTACATTCTAATATTCTATAATGAAAAAAGTGCAGAAAGATACGAAAAACTTAGGTCTGATGTTCAAATCTAGGGGAGAGTACTTGATTTCCTTTCATCTGCTTGAGTTTTGGTGGTCAAAATTAAAGTTGTTAAATTATTGAAATATATATGTATACATATTACAGAGTATATATTTATTCACTGTTTAAATATATAGAATCACTTTTCTGTCACTTTCTAAATTAGTACTCAGAATTTGAGATTTTGTGGAACCCGTAGAATTCATGCTGGTGTAGACAACAAAATTTTAAAGGATCAAAATATATCTTAAATTCAAGATATTAAGAGACTTTTGAAATTCTAAGAATCTATCACGGTTTCTGTTTAGTCCTTGAATCACGGAGAACGATCTAGAGAGAAAAATCAAGGGATTCGAGGAACGATCTACGGAGAAAAATTCAGGGAACAAACATAATTGTACCCGCATGATAAAAAGAGTTGTAACCTATAATGTTTATTAATAAATTTCTTTTTTTCATTATAGTTGTTTGTAAATGCAGTTTTATTTTTCTCTGCATAAATATGTTGCAAACAAATTGACACGCTCAGTGGGACCAGTTCTGCCCTTCATCAATCAAAATATGGCATGATACTTTGACAATCAAATATTTCAAGAAGCTGGATATCAAATACATTCCGAGGAGGCCTGCATCATCCTACATTCGAGAAATACGCAGCTTCAGCCCTCGAATCACGGAGATAATCGAGAGAGAAGAAATTAAGGGAAAAACTGAATTATACTCAAAATTGCAGTTTATTTTTTGTACGTTGAAAATTTATTGCAAACAACTGGTTTTGCAACACCAATACACAATGTGATTGGCAAATATTACTAGTACTGTATTAGAGTAGTAGTTGTAGTACTCCCTCTGTTTCAGTTTACATGAATCTATTTCTTTTTTGGTCCTTTCAAAAAAGAATGATCCCTTTTTAAATTTGATAACAATTAACTTAAATTTACAATTCTATCCTTAATGAGAAGCTTTTATAACTACACAAATACTCTGGGGCTCTTTTTGCTTTGTTTAGGACCACAAATTTTACAAGTCTTATTTTTTTTAAACTTCGTATTTAGTAAAACAAGTTTACATAAATTGGGACGAAGGGAGGATATTTTATTTTGTGGCCTCATTTTGCTATTTCTGTGAGAAAAGGAGTTGTTTCGCAATTAATCCAGATATAAACCCAAACTGCTTTGTGCATGTGATTCTTATCGGAAGCAGGAAGTGAAAAATATATCTTTATACCATGAGATTCAAACCACAGTAAATTTATGCTTGAGTTCGCGTGATTTGCGGCGGGCTCAATCACTCTCCTTATATAATGCCGTAATTAATCTTGAAGGAGATACCATGTCATTTCATGGAAATAAATACCTAAGAGTATTTTTCTTATCCTTCAAGGAGAAATTCATTTGGCTCTTGGGTTTTCTTCCCTCTTACTTTATTTCTTATCTGTTTGCAATTATTTATACCGAACACCATCAACCTTGCCTTATAGCCTGTTTGGCCAAGCTGGAGAAATCAGCTTATTTTGAGAAGTGCTTTTTTCAAAAATGCTTTTGAAAAAAGTATCTTTGGAGAGAAGCAGTTTGTGTTTGGCTAATCAATCTGAAAAGTACTTTTGAGAAATAATTTGTGTTTGGCCAAGCTTTTTAGAAAGTGCTTTTAAGTATAAAATTACGAATAAGGACATGAATAGATTTACTTAATAATTAATATTATAAGTAAATAAATAATCTAAAAATTTTGCTATTTCATGCAATAAGTAAAAAATATATTTTATTTAAGTAAAATATAAAAATAAAATTAAAAAGTACTTAATTCTTTTAATATAAGCTAAATATATTAAAATTCCTTCAACAAATATAAAATCATTCACCCCTAAAGTCACTATATATTAGAAAGTTTTCCTAAAAATAAGAAGAAATATTTATAAATTAATATCCTAAGTATTAGGTTTAAGGGTTATTTTGGTATATACAATATTTAGTTAGGGGTATTTTAGGTAAGAAGAAAAATCAAAACTGCTTCTGCTTCTGCTTTTGGAAATAAGCTACTTTTTTCTGCTTCTCTGAAACTGCTTCTGTTTCTGCTTCTTCCCAAAAGCACTTTTTTTTCCTAAATAAGCTTGGCCAAACACTTCAAGTTAGGAAAAAAAAGTGCTTTTGGGAAAAAAAATACTTCTTGCCTCCTTAGAAACTTGGCCAAACAGGCTATTATCCATCATCTTCCACTAATTACTGTAGTCACCAACTTTGTGTCCATTAAACTCCAACCATAATTGATTTTTCATTATGAAATTTTCTTATATATATATATATATATATATATATATATATATATATATTTATATATATATGTGTGTGTGTACATGCACGCATGCTTTTTTACTAACTATAATAACTTAACCTTTTGTCAAAAATAGAAGGAGAGCTAGCATTTGAAGTTTATATGTTCTTAATTTGTCATTGAACCCATTGCTTATTTTATCAACTGCATTCGCAGCTAAATAATTATACATATTTAATGAATTTCTTAATACAAATGCAGGATCTAAGTAAAAACTCTTGGATTCATCTAAACTCGTACCTAATTAGTAACTCCGCCCCCTATCAAAATAGTCCGAAAAGTGATTTTAAAAACTAATACTGGTGAGTGGTATCATGTTCCATTAACAGTTTTCCAATACTAGCTTAACAAAAGTACCATCAGATCACGCCAAGATAAGTTATGTCTAATAATAAAAATATCAAATACATCAAAGTATCAAACTATAGCTAGTGTAGCAAAAGAGGAGGAGAGGTAAAGCAAGAAACTATTTTTTTTTTGGGGGGTGGTGGGTAGGTTTGTTACTTAGTTCTCTCGTCTAAAACAATTTGGACGTGTTTGATCTCTCAAAATTATAGACACCTAAATAGGATTAGGTAAAGAGTTAGGCTCATGTCAAGATTGTGTACAATTGCCGTACAAACATATTCATTGTACAGATGCCGTGCAAACACAATTTTCATGAAGCATGCCAAAAAAATTTATTCGGATTAGTAAAGAGTTTGCCACCGAGTATTATGGCTCTAACCGTTAATAAAAAATGTAATTTTCTTTTAATTTGTATTTAGTTATGTATTACACAATTTTGTGATTTATTTATTGGTTATATACTTCATGATTGATTCGTTTGATCCTAAGATTTTTTTTTTCAACGATTTTTTCTCCATTTTCTTTCTTTTAAACCGTAGGAGGGGTTTTAGCTAGAGTTGGTTGTCTTAGTATCTTCAGCCACTTTGCTCTACGAGTAAAATGGAGTGGAAAATATCTTAGGTGAATGATTTTGACTTTCTTTTCCCTCTTTGTTTTTGTGGAAAAGTGAAATTATAATTACAGCGGTAAGACTCAGACACTCAGTAAATAATACACGTACAAAGAGTATATGAATTTAAGGTGCTAAACGGGCGGGGCTAGCTCGAAAACGGCCCAAATTGCGGCGATTTCTGCCCAATTTCTGCTAAAGGTAGAAACTAATCCCACCGGCCTCCGAAATCTATGGTGCGTGCCTCAATATATCCTCCAAAATATGAATGATCCGTAGACTGTCCATCAATTTTAGGGTGAAATGTAGTACTCAACCTAACCGGCGTCTCTAACTCACGTTGGATTGCCTTCCAAAAGTGCAACGTAAATTGAGTGTTGGGTTCTGAGATGATAGAAGTAGGTACATAATGCACGCGAACAATCTCTTGGACGTAGATCCTAGCTAACTCGTTTGAAGTGTTGGAAGTCTATAAAGATCCGGTTGGTTGTTTTGTGTATTTGAACCTCATTCTAGTATTTCATACCTCCTATTTATGTATTTGATATTTAGTCATTTGTGGGGATAGTTGGGATTGATTTCAGGAATATTTTAGAGTGAACTGAGACACTTAATCTCATTTTGAAAGCTTAAGTTGTATGAGTTCTTCAAGGTTTGACCTTTGTTTAAAAGACGTCGAATTCATATTTTGATAGTTACAATAGGTTCGTATGGTGATTTTGGACTTAGGCGTATGCCCACATTTGGAGTTTGGAGTTCCTTTGATGATTTGGATCTAATTGCAAAAATTAAAAATTTAAAGGTATGGAAAGTTCATAAGTTTGATCGGGATTTGGCTTTGATCATAAAGGGTTTGGGTTGTTTTTCGGAGATTTGGACTTGGTTCGTTTTGTCATTTGGGATTTGTGCAAAGTTCGATTGAAATCTGAATTTGTTAGGCTTGAATTGGACGCTTGATTTGAAGTTGGAAGTTTTTGAACTTAAGAGATTGATCTTGATCAATGATTCTTGGTTTTGATATTAATTTCAGTATTTTGAGTATTTGGATAGGTTTGAGGAAAATATTAGGAATTTTGGTATGATTGGACGGGGTCTCGGGAGGCTCGGGTGGGTTAAGAACATTTTTAGGTTAGTTGGCAGTTCTGGTATTTTCCACCTGCGAGGAATAGTGTTGAAGTGCAAGTCTGCAGAAGTGACAGGTAATCGCATAAGTGGAGTTTTGTTGGGAGCTAGGAGTCCGTATGTGCGGAGGATTTGGTGTAGAAGCGATTGCGCACCTGTGAGGTCTTTGCGCAATTGCGATTCCACGAAAGCAAGAACGGTCTCGCATAAGAAAATGGCCATGGACTTAAGTGTGCTCACAGATACGAGAATTTGTCCATAGAAGCAGCGTCGAAAAAATGACAGTCTGCTCCGTGGGCGCAAAACTTGCTTGGCAGTATTATCATTCGAGGATTTAGCTCACTTTTCATTATTTGGAGATTTGGAGCTTGGCTAAAGGAAATTTTTGGAGGGATTATCCCAATACTTTTGAGGGTAAGTAATCTATACTTGATTTGGACATTAAATCTTTGTTGCCCATTGTTTTGTGCACTTGGAATATGTTGTTAAGGGAGAAAAATTAGATTTTTGTGCTAGATTTTGGATAGTGATTATTTGCAATTTGAACCTCAATTTGATGTCGGATTTGAGTGAAACTTATTTATTTAGTCTCGTGTTGAAATAAGTGATCGAGATTTGTGAGTTTTGTCGGGTTGCGAGCCCTGGTTGATTTTTTTGTTGACTTTCTGTATTTTATTAAAGATCGAGCCTTTATGCTCAGTTATTGTTTGCTTTGGCATTATTTGGCACCGTGGTATGTTATTTTACTAGATTTGGGTTGCTCGGATGACGATTCATATGGAAAGGCATTTTTGGAGTACCGAGTTAGCTTGTTTGAGGTAAGCTTCTTTCCTAAAATCAAATGATTGCTATGTGCCGAGGGTGGCGTACATGCAGGGGGTGAGCATGTGCATGCGCACCATATTTTTATCTATGCTTGGGGTAATGCTTAGGCAATGTTATGCCTTTGAATAGAATACTAAGCGTAATGTTATCACGCTTCATATGTCTGTACCCCTTGGTGAGATACTTGAACCATATTAGGTATCATGCGTAGGTTAATCCTATTCAAATATGATAATTTTTTTTGGCGTATTCGCCAAATTGGAGATATGGTAGTATAGTTCGTACATGCATACACCTCAGCATGTTACTTCTACCAGTCCATAAGTATATAATTTGATATTCATTATTTGAATACATGCATTCTTGGATATGCTTTATGTGTGATATGGACTGGATTAGTATTACGTGAGTGGTCTGTGATGTTTGAGTTATGATACGCGTGACTGGGCCGTGCAATTATTATATTATGGGATGTGAGTTGTCCGTGTAGTGCGTAGATAAGTATCCATCCCCCTAGGATCATCCTCTCATGTTTCTCTCTTGATGATGTACATGCGATATGAGAACACTTGATTAGTGTTTGGTTTTTGCATCTCTTCTTTATTTGCAAATGCCTTGGGTGTATACATGTTTTTATCACATATATTCTATCTATGCTAGTTTTGGAATATATACATGCCTCTTTATGCATATATTCTCTATATGCAGTTTTGACTGGAAGGTGAAGGCACGATACATATCTTCTCTATATGTTAACTTGTGCATGTTGGCTTGGTTCTTAATGCATATCTTCTCTATATGCTAATGATGGTGATCCTTTGATGATTAATACATATCTCATCTATATACTGAGTTGTTAAATTGTTATAATACTTGGTACATCTTCTCAATTTGCACTGATTTGGATATACTTGTGTTTCATGTTTAGTTGGTGCTATAGTTATGTACTTGTATATCTTGAACTGAGCAGGTTGTTACGGGAGTATCATTGGTTATTATTTTCACTACTATTTCCCTGAGATTAGTCATGATACATATAGAGTACATGATGTCGGTTGTAATTATACTACACTCTGCAGTTACTTGTGAAGACTCAGGAGTTGGACCTAGTCGAGCATTCTGAGCAGTGCTGATTGCTGTGTTTTGGAGATCGAGGTAGAGCTACTTCCTTACTGTAGTCCTTGGCGTCTTTTCCTACGTTATGCAAGGCCCCGGAAAATTTCGCTAAGTAATTTAAGATTTCGTGGTGCCAAGGTAGGGTAATTATATTATTTTGTGTGACGATGAGGACTATTAATATGATGGATATCAATTGGATATGATAATAAGTGTATGACACACATTATAAGTGATTTGGGGTCTAAGAAGAGGCCTAAGTCTAAGCTAAGTTGGAAAATTACATGATAGACTAAAATTCAAAATGAGTACGCACAAGACCACACTTTGTACGAGCATATCTACATATATATAAGATTTTATGTGATTCAAAACCTATCAAATAAAATATCTTCGAGTCTATTTTTAAACGCTTTAAACCGTTCATCATTTGGACACTCCTACAAAAAGTTATGACCAAATTACCAAAGGCAGGCAATCTGTGATCCTGTGGCAAATTCTGCGGATCGTAGAAGTAGTCTGCGGATCGCAAAATGGTCGCAAAATTGCCCAGTGTATCCTAGTGCTGGGCACCAATTTCGTGGTCCATTCCGCGACCCGCATACCTATTCTGCGACTGCACACCTTATTTTGGATGCTTTATTTTTCTATTTTCATTACCAGGACCCCTTTTGATAAATAGGCTTTGGGGTTTTATTTGAGGTGATTTTTCTAGTGAATCTAGAGAGAGGTGAGGGAATTTTAGAGAGAGAAGGAGGAAATGAAACATTCTAATCATCTAATCTTGCACCAATCTTCAAGAATCAAGGAATCCAATCACAGGATCTTCATCGAAGAGGTAAGGTTTCATACCCTAGTCTTTATTTTTGAGTTTGGGATTAAAAATGGGTTATTAGGAGTATGATTCTTGGGTGTAAGAGTATTATGTATGTATGCTTGTAACAATAAGGTTTAAGGGAAGATTGTTGAGCTCAAATAAGTAAAGATTAGGTTGTGGAATGAAGAAAATCTTGTAGAAGGACCTTGAAATCATATGCACGCCTAGTGTTTGATAAAATGGTCAAATAAGATGAAACCATAAATGTCTTCCTAATTTGTGTTTAATTTTGTTATGTCTCAAAATAGATTGAGATTGCTAGAATTTTCGAAACATTGTAGTAACCTAAGGGAAAGATTAAACAAGGTATGTTGGCTGAACTTTCTCTCTTAGAATCGAATTCCATAAATGTTTCCTTAAGTTCAAGTATGGTTGGCTCAAGATTCTTAATTTCTATATTCTGGGTTATTCTTTATAAACTTGACTATTCCGAAGGAGTTTTATGTCATACGATTTATGTTCAAAGTATGGTTTACGTATTAAAAAGTTATGGGTTGAGTCATGTTTCAAATAAAAGCTAATATGCAAAATTTTGTGAGAAAAACTCGATATGCTTAAGACTCTAAATTGCTCATATCTGTACCTAAAGTCTTGATTGAAAATGGTCTTGTTGTTGATAATCTATAAAGACGCTTGAAAATAAAATAAGTAAATTTGGGATATAGAGTGTGGCCAACGTGCCAAGAATTTAAATTATTATTGTGACTAGGAGTGCTAATGAAATGAGGGAATGTGATAAAAATTATGAAATGAGCCTCGACCCAACTGTTTAAAAGTGACTTCAAAAATAGAATTGCTTAAAACCTTTTATACTCAATTCATGCCCCTAAGTGGTTGTTTAACTAATGCTTTGATTTATAAATATATTCAGCGTGATTAGAGTTTTTACATACTCAGATGTTGAAATCGTACATTGTCTTTTATGGGGAAGAGTATTGCAAGAATAAATGGTCTATTGATTGTTTATGATTTTGATGGTATTTCTATTGCTGGTTGGTATTTTCCATTCTTTGGGAAGAAACATTTTGTGTTTAAAGTTTCCATTATTAATAAATTTGAGGTATATGATTGCTGAAATATTCTATATGTTGATACTGATGGTGATCTTTGAATTTGAAACAGGTAAAAGTGTGGGATATGAAGTACAACCATCGTACCATGAATGAAGAATCGCGTGAATGGCCAAATGAGCCAAGAAAATATTGTTGTTGTGAATGGTTGGAAATACAAATGAGAATTTCTACAAAGTGAAAGATGTTGAGATGAGTACAATTATATTTATGTTACCTTTATGTGCAAATCAAAGCAAAAATATTTTTGGGAGTATCATTAGCAAAACCGATTAAGGGTGGGTTATAAGGCCCACCCCTGAAACTACATGTGTCGGTATATGGGTAGATAGTGATTATTCTCCTTATTTAGGATGAAATTGAAATATTGGTAAAATTGTGATTATTCCCCTTAATTGTGATGAAATTGGTAACTACTGTAAATTGGAAAAATCAACCCACACGGCATATGTAGGAATGCGGCCTATCAGATCTGGTGGAGATCGGATGCCATGTTACGTACATAGTGGTACTACTCTTGCTAACAATATTCTTTTGCATCACATATCATACCATAATTTTTGTGGGAAAATGGCCTAGGCGATGGTGCGTGATCGGACTCCGTACTAACAAAGACAATGGTATATCGGTGCTAATGATCTCCTAGCCAACAAATATATATTATCTTCATATTTTGAAAATTATTATGTTTTAATTGGACATTTGGATATTGTTGATTGTGACTTGCTGTTTCTATGTGATGCCTTTGCTTATATGCACATTCTATTTTGAAAGAGGAATTTTAGCTATACATACTAGTGCTATTTGACGGTACTAATATCCCTTTTGCTCTAGGCACTGCATCTTTAATAGATGCAGGTGGTCCACAGCAGGCGACATTGATCAGTGACTGCGGCATACTCTTTTTAGCTGACTTGGTGATCCCCACTTCATTTCGGGGTCATGTATATTTTATTTCTCACGTACTTTGTTTTTTGAGGTATAGCTGGAACTTTGTTGCTGGCATTTAAATATTACTTTTCAGTTATATTTAAAGGCTCCGTAGACAGGTCGTGGGCGGTTGTTGATGTTGGGAGTCAAAACTAGAAATTTGTATTTGGCAAACATGTTTTTTATTAAATTTATAAACTCGTACTATATTGAAAAGTATGAATGAAGTTGCAAATGGATATGGAAATTGGGGTTGTTAATGAAATCCCCTCGGTGTTCAATTATGAGGTATATTTTCTATTTATTCATCGATGAGTTTGGGGCAGAAGGAAATCTAACAGGCTTTCTCGTTCGGGTTCACTCGGTTGAGCGCCGGTCTCGCTCCCCGAATTTAGGGCATAAAAAACTTGGTATCAGAGCCTAAGATTTTAATGTGTCCTAGGATGTCTCAGAGCCGTGTCTAATAGAGTATTTCTTATCGATGTGTTGTCGACTATATATATAATGGGGTGGCTACTAGGACATCTAGGAAATTTCACGCTTATTTGATTCCAGATCGTGCGATAGATCTCAAGTTTGGGAGCTAATTTCCACGTTATTTCTCACTTTCCAAATGAGTAATCTACGAGTTCAGAGCAGCGAGGAGGGAATGTGTGACGACCCAAAGGGTAATCACCGATTTCCTCATCCACTCCGTGCTTCCGAGGTCTTGAAAACCTCATTCTTACTAGCCTCGATTTGTGTGCGCAGTCCGGGCGTGTAGCCGGAAGGCTTAAATATGAATTCTGTGTGAAAAATAATGAATTTTAATATTAATATGATTAAAGATGACTTTGGTCAACATTTTGGGTAAACGAACGCGGACCCGAGATTGGACGGTCCCGGAAAGTCCGTAGAAAAATATGGGACTCGGGCATGTGCCTGGAGTCGAATTCCGAGGTCTAGAGCTCGAGGAAAGAATTTTTCTGTGAAATTATTTTTCTGAAATTATGAAGGAAAAAGGAAATAAAATTTGATTAAAAAACTGTGGTATCGGGCTCGTATTTTGGTTCCAACACCTGGTACAAGTCTTATATATGGTTTAAGCACTTTCTGCAAAGTTTGGTTTAAAACAGACGTCGTTTGACGTATTTCGGACTTGAAATGGAAAATTTATGTTCTATGAAAATTTTGGAAGGAATTTTGGAGTTTGAGGCTTAATTTGATATAGATGCTGTTATTTTGGTGACTTGATCGCTCGAGTAAGTCCGTAAGATGTTTTTGAGGTTGTGTGTATGTTTGGTTCGGAGCCCCGAGGGCTAAGGAGAGTTTTGGATAGGACGCGAGTGCATTTGAACCTTTGGAAAACCAGCTGATGCACTTCAGACCTGCAGGCTTCGCATTTGCAAAGCCTGGTTCGCAAAAGCAGTATTCGCAAATGTGAAAGGCCCATCCCAAAAGCGTGATGGCCCAGGTCTGACAGTATCGCAATTGCGAGATTTTCCTTCGCAAATGCGAAGTGTTCCTGTCCGCAAAAGCGACGCCTGAGGTCGCAAATGCGAGACCTGGGGAAAATGGGGGAGTTCGCAAGTGCGAACAATTCCTTCGCAATTCCCAAGCCATTTGGGTTCACAATTGCGAACCCAGTTTCGCAATTCCCATATTCGAGGCCCAGCAAATTTTATACTTAGTCGAATTTTCATCACTTTTCACCATTCTTTCAAAACCCAAACACCATAGGCGATTTTTCAAGAGCAAACTTCATCCCAAATCACTTGTAAGTTGATTTTTACTCAATTCTTTCAACCTTTAACATCATTTAACATGTTTTCCACTTGAAATCAAGGATTTTCATGGGTGAAATTGGGGTTTTTGGGTAGAGCCTAGGTTTTCTATAAATTGGGGAGTTGGACCTCGATTTGAGGTCCGATTTCAAAACAAATTATATATTTGAGTTCGTGGGGGAATGGGTAACCGAGTTTTGGTTCGAACCTTGGGTTTTGACTATGTGGGCCCAGGGGCAATTTTGAAATTTTTGGAAAAAACTTGGAAAATTCATTCTTATGCATTCAAATTAATTCACATAGTGTTTATTAAAGTAATTGAGCAATTTGTGATTAGATTCGAGTGAATTGGAGGTGGAATCGCGAGGTAAAGCGATAGTTGAGGATTAAGTGGATTTCAAGGCTTTGAGGTAAGTGTTTGGTTTAACCCTAGCTTGAGGGAATAAGAGTTGAGTCTTGTTGCTAATTGCTATGTGATCTAGTACGATGTATAGGCATGGTGACGAGTATCTATACATTGGTGTCTAGCATGACCGTGAGTCCTTATAAAGTGATTATCATGAATTGGTTGTGAATTCCTTGCTTATTGGAGAATTCTATATATTGTGAATAATATGTAAACGGTGATATGATTATTTGATACCTAGAAGCATTGGCTCGAATTGTGATACGGATATTGAAAGTATATGAAATGACTGATTCTTTGGAGCATTGGCTCAAAATGGTAGAGTGGACTATAATATAAGAAAGAGAAAGCATTGTTGATTATTCCCTTGTCGAGACGTTTGGTTGAACTTGTTGGATTCTCTCCCTTGCTGGGATTTCGTCAAATATTTGCTTATTTTTATGCCCCTTAATTATGACTATTGTTTGGGGAAGTCAGACTGTTGAATGATATGGATCGGGTTGCACGCCGCAACAATGATATTGAGGATCGGGTTGCACGCCGCAACAATAACATATGAGGATCGGGTTGCACGCCGCAAGAATGATATATGATAAATGATATGGGTTGGGTTGTACGCCACAAAAGTGTTATTTGTGGATCGGGTTGCAGGTCGCAACAATGGTTATTATGGACCGGGTTGCACGCCGCAATAGTTATTGATACCATGCATCTATATTGAGTATTGATTCCTTATTTATTGTGAATCTAAGCTGCTTTAGTTTGTTACTCGGGATTTCTGTTACTATTGTTATCTCCCCATAGCATGTTTCCCCTCCCATATTGTTAGGTGTTCGGTATCTCGTTTCTGTTGTATATTTATAACTGCACAAGTTTATGTGGTGTCCGGTCTAGCCTCATCACTACTTCGTCGGGGTTGGGCTAGACACTTACCAGCACATGGGGTCGGTTGTGTTGATGCTACACTTCTGTGCATTTTTGCACAGGTCCAGGTTTTGAGGGGCAGCAGCAACATTAGTGCGGGAGTGGGCTTCCATTTTACGAGACCGAGCTAGACTTGCAAGCGTCCGCAAGCCCGACGTCTCTTCCTTATGTTCTCTTTTAGACTGTTGCCTCCTTGTTTCGAGACAGACAACTTTTATGTTTCTTTCAGACCTTTGTATTTAGTATATTCTTAGTGGTTCGAGAGTAATGTGACACCAAATCTTGGGTAGAAGCTATTATTGACTATTCCTCGTTTGATTCAGACTTATAAATTAGACTTCTGCTACTATCATCATTACTACTAGTATTATTATTATTATTATTATTATTATTATTATTATTATTATTATTATTATTAAATTCTATATTTCTCGTTGATGCTATAAATTATTGACAGATTTATTTATTAACGGAAAGGTAAATAAGTTGGCTTGCCTAGCTACCACGAGTAGGCACCATCACGATCACGATGGTGGAAAATTCGGGTCGTGACAGAATGATCCCACCATTGAATCTGGGAGAAATTGCACAAGAGTTCGTTGGAGAATGAGTCAAGACATGGAAGGGTTGGAAGAACTTGTTTCTAGGGGAAATGTCATTGCTCCTACCAATGTCATCGTACCACTGGATCGTATGGTGGGAGTATCTAAGAAACCAAAAAGGGTTGTTGGTACTAATGAACCGAATTGTTTGGTTTTCAAGAAGCTTCACTTGGGGAGATATTGGATGACTCATGAAATATGTTACGATTATTGGAAGAGGGGGCACAATAAGAACAAATGTCCTAGTATGGGTACACCTATCCCGATCTGCTCGGCATGTATGATGGAACATTTGCCATTGTGTTGTGAGTATAATCAACAATGTGTTTGGGGTGGTAGATCTGGGGAACTCCAAAGGCCCGCATAACAAACCGGTATTGGAAGTGTTACTCCCGCATTGAAAGCTTAGAGTAAAGATAAGGGGGATGCTTATGAGGTATGCAAAATGGTAAATACCAGGTTGGTGAGGCAAGTCAGTTTAGTGGACCTCATCTCCATTGTTTGAAGCATGGGAGATGTCATCTGGGAGTATGTCACTATAGTACCAATGTAAGCTACAAGTGTGGTATGGTCGGTCACCTTCAAAGGGATTGTTATTTATCTCGCCAGAGCTTGGGCAAGGCTGTGGCCCAACTAGCCAATTCTGTTGCTACTACATCCTCAGTACCTCCCCCAGCTCAAGACACTATAACGCCTGCAGAACTTGGAGCAGCTAGGAGTGGTATTTGGAGCTCGGGAGGACCTAACATGTTATATGCTATGAGGAGATGTCAAAAGTTGGAGGCTTCTTCATATGTGATTACGGGTACATTGACTGTTCCATATAATGATGTATATGCTCTTGTTGATCCCTATTCTACTTTGTCATATGCCACTCCTTTAACTGCTATGGAAATTTTGGGATAGAACCAGAGCAGCTTTTATGAGTCGTTTTCTATATCTACTATTTAAAATGAAACATACCAATTATGGAGCCTCATTATGATAATTATCTTACCTACAACCTCTTGAGGCATTGAGTTCTATAATGACTTCTTTGAATTTAGTTATAACCCATGGCTAATACTTCACACTTGATTCCCTAAATTCTCAACAAGGGACTATACCTGATGAATTTCTTACAGAACCTTTTGATTGAAAGAATAACATTTTCTCACTTGTGCCTATGCATGCACCATCGTAAAGTTAACCTATATGGTATTAAATCCAATGTAAGTCAACCTAGTGTTGAGATACTTCTTAAGCTACTCTTTCTCTCTCCGTTGTATGTGGCTCTTGTGGTTTGAACAATCACTTTGTTCCTTTGTGTATATCCTTTTCACCATCTAGTAACATGAGTGCATATTGGGTTATAAGACAAGTTCGTCGCGTCTCTAGTCCTCTCATATAGGATCAACTATTGGAAAGGGTTAAGCTATCAGAATAATAATAGTCTTACAAGTGTTCAACTTCTTTTCCATCCTCATGGGTTTGTGGCATAGATTTCATGTTTCAAATACTGTTAATGGTGTAATGCAACTTCATGTATTATGAAACCTGTATCACATTCAGAGTGCTAGAATATTTTCATTTCGAGCTAAACTGATTTTCTCTACACTCCAGGAGACAACTGGTGTCACGTGCTTGATTATTCCTCTTTAAAGGTTTCTATTGCTGATATACTAGTTAACTCGATACGTCATTTGTCAAATCAATAATGTCATCATAATGATTAATCATGCTAGCATTATCAGTAGTAAGCTTCATGTCTCTTAGGATATATAACCTCACGAAATACTCTGCTTAGCACGTTGATGGATTCTTGAAAAATTCCATCCCAAGCTCGAACCTCATTGTTGTTTCTTATTGTGAATTATGGGGTTTGAAGGTTCAAACATGTCAAAGAAGAAGCATCATCCCATGATCAAATATATGGGATAGGAAATTTTATCGTCATATTCATGATAGAACATCTTAGAGTAATTGTTGAAGGTCACCAAAGGTTTAGTTTGGGTGTTCACGTAGAGATTTAGAGTTGAAGAGGGTGAACTTGTTATTCTCAATATTTTCTCCCTGAAGATGTTTTGAGAATTGATAATGAAGGTGAAATAAGTGTAGTTTACATTAGGCCGGACTATGAGTATGATGTTTCCCCATCGTTGTTCTCCATGTACCCTGTGTTTTCATGTGCCTATGTCTAAGGAGGTAGTTAGAGATACTTTGTGTATAATTACTGTGGAAACTACTAAAAGTGAAGTTAACAGATAATTGGCTTGTGAGGGGTATCTATTTGTCATCCTCGTTAGATAAGTTTGGGAGTTGAGATTGTTTCCGTGAATATGTTATGGAAAAGTCCATAAATCGAGGAGTCTACCTTGAAGGCCGAAAGTGTCGTGGAAAGAAAATATTTTTTCTTGATTGTACAACAATTGGTTTTGATTTCAAAGGTACCTTCTATGTATTATGATTTAAAAAACAAATGTGTAGTTCATGTCCACATATCATTATGATACTGTAGTGCTTGTAATGATGAGATTAGTATAATTGATACATATATTGTGGTGCTTTGTCGAGTAGTGGATGTGCTATTAGGATGGTTTTGGTGATTCTCTGGCAGGTAGATCGGCCCAATTACAAAGGAGACTCTGCCGAAAGTTTAGAAATATTTGGGAGTTAGTCAAAATTTGGGAACTTGAGGTATATGAGAAAAAGGATATATTACATATGTTAAGTGTTTGGGGGCGGACTCTACTTCTTGTTCGAGGATGAATGATCCTAAGCGGGGGAGAATGTAAGGCCCCGAAAAATTTCTCTAAATAATTTAAGATTTTGTTCTGCCAAGGTAGGCTAATTATAATATTTTGTGTGCGTACGAGGACTACTAATATTATGAATATCAATTGGATACGATAATAAGTGTAAAACGCACATTATAAGTGATTTGGGGTCTAAGGAGAGGCCTAAGTCTAGGCCAAGTTGGAAAATTACATGATAGACTAAAATTCCAAATGATTAAGTACAAGACTACACTTTGGATGAGCATATTTACATATATATAAGATTTTATGTGATGAACAACCTATCAAATGAAATATTTTTGAGTCTAATTTCTAACAATTCAAACCATTCGATATTTGGACACTCGTACAAAAAGTTAGGACAAAATTACCAAAGGCCAGCAAAATGCAATCCTGTGGCAAATTCTGCTGACCCCAAGAGAGGTCTGCGGACCGCATAATGGTCGCAGAATTGCCCAGTGTAGCCCAGTTCTGGGCATCAGTTTTGTGATCTATTCCGCGACCCGCATACATATTCTGCAGTCAATTTTGCGACCGCAAACTTCATTTCGAAGGCTTCATTTTCCTATTTTGATAACCCAACCCCATTTTGATAAATAAGATTTGGGGCTTTATTTATGGTGATTTTTGAGTGAATCTAGAGATAGATGAGATCATTTTAGAGAGATAGAGAGACGAGGAAACCTAACATTCTAATCATAATAATCTTGCACTAGTCTTAAAGAATCAATGAGGCCAATCACAAAATATTAATCTAAGAGGTAAGGTTCCATACCCTAGTCTTTAATTTCGAGTTTGGGGTAAAGGATCGGTTATGAGGAGTATTATTCTTGGGTGTAAGAGTACTAAATATGTATGCTTGAACCAATAAGGTTTGTGGGAATATTTTTTATCTCAAATAAGTAAAGATTGGGTTGTGTAATGACGGAAATCTTGTAGAAGAACCTTGAAATCAAGATGCACACCTAGTATTTGTTAAAATGCTCAAATAAGCTGAAACAATGAATATCTTCCTAATTTGTGTTCAATTTTGTTATGTGTCAAAATATATTGGGATTGATAGAATTTCTAGAATGTTGTAGTAACTTAAGGAAAAGCTTAAACAAGGTATGTTGGCTAAACTTTCTCTCTTAGAATAGAATTCCATAAATGTTTCCATAACTTCAAATGGTTGGATCAAGATTCGTAATTTCTATATTCTGGTTATTCTCTGTAAACTTGACCATTCCGAATGAGTTTTATGTCCTAAAATATATGTTCAAAGTATGGATTGCGTATTAAAAAGTTATTGCTTGAGTCGTGTTTTAAATGAAAGCTAGTATGCTGAGAAAAACTCGATATGCTTAAGACTCTAAATTGCTCATATGTGTACCTAAAGTCTTGATTGAAAATGGTCTTGTTTTTGATAATCTATAAAAATGCTTTAAAATCAAATTAGTGAATTAGGGATATAGAGTGTAGCCGACGTGCCAAGAATTTAAGTTATGATTGTGACTAGTGGTGCTAATGAAATAGGGGATGTGATAAAGATTATGAAATACGACTCGATTCAACTATTTAAAAATGATTTTGAAAATAGAATTGCTTAAAAGCTTTTATACTCAATTCATGCCCCTAAGTGGCTGTTTAACTAATGCTTTGCTTTATAAATATATCCAGTATAATTATAGTTCTTACATACTCAGGTATTGAAATCGTACATTGTCATTTCTGGGGAAGAGTATTGCAAGAATAAATGGTCTATTGATTGTTTATGATTTTGATGTGTGTTTCTATTGCTGGGTTGTATGCCCCATTCTCTGGAAAGTAACCTTTCGTATTTAAAGTTTCCATTACTAATGAATTTGAGATATATGAGTCTGAAATATTCTATATGTGGATATTTGATGGTGATCTTTGAATTTGAAAGAGGTGAAAGTGTGGTATATGAAATACAACAGTCGTGCCAGGAATAAAGAATCTTGTGAATGGCCAAATGAGCCAAGGAAATATTGTCGTTGTGAATGATTGGAAATACTAATGAGAATTTATACAATATGAAAGATTTTGAGGTGAGTGCAATTGTATTTATGTTACCTTTGTGTGCAAATCAAATCAAAAATATTTTTGGGAGTATCATTAGGAAAATCGAGGAAGGGTGGGTCATAAGGCCCATGCCTGAAACTATATGTGCCGGTATAGGGGTGGATTGTGATTATTCCCATTATTTGGGATAAAATTAAAATAAGGTTGAAATTGTGATTATTCCCCTTAATTAGAATGAAATTGGTAAGAACTCTGAATTTAAAAATTCAACCCACACGGCTTATGTGGGAAGGCGGCCTAGCTGATCGGGTGGATATGGGATGCCATGTTGCGCACATGGTGGTACTACTCTTGGTAACAACTTTCCTTTTACATCACATGTGAAACCATATTGTTAGTGATGAGATGGCCTAGCCGATCGGGTGTAATTAGACTCCGTGCTAACAAAGACAGTGGTATATCGGTGCTAATGATCTCTCAACCAAAAAAATATATATTATCTTCGTATTTAGAAAATTATTATGTTTTAACTGCACATTTGGATATTGTTTGTGAGCACGTGATTTTTGCCCTAAGCAAATTATTCCCAAAAATTTCAAATAAAATGATTTCTTTATTATTTTACAATTTTTGTGAATTTTGTTAAATTTTGTGTTAGTTGTTGTATTTTTATTTGTCCATGATAATTCATATGAAAAAATAAAAATAAAAATAAAAATATATGCATTTGCATTTAGGTATTTAATTTCACATTTTAGTATTAATTAGTATTAATTTATTTTAGAACAAAATAGGAGGAAAATAGTAAAATTACATTCTTTGGTATTTTTAGTTTAAATTTGTATTAGGTTGAATTTAAATTAGGAATTACTATAATTGAAAAATAGAAAATATAATTGTTAGAGTCAATTTGTTTTTGGTTTTTATTTTAGCATTTTTATAAAATCAGAAAAAAAAATAAATAAAAATACAAAAAAAAAATATACACAATAAAAGAGTAAAAAAAAAAAAATAATTGGAAGGAAGAAAACAAAAAGAAAATAAATAAAAGGGCTGCTCAGCATTGGGCCATTTTTTTTAAGTTGAATACACGCCCATCATTTGTATCGTTGCCCAGGCCCAAATGATTCCCCAAGCCGGCCTGCCCCTTCACTAAACAAAACGACGACGTTTGGCGTCAAAGAATCTCGGCCATCCATTCTTTTAATCCAATGGCAAGGATTCGTTCTTGGTTATTTAATAAAACTGTCTGAAATTATTCATTAACCTTAGAGACCAGGGTTTCGTCTTCCTCGTACCATCACCAGGCCTCGCCGGAGTCGCCGCCGGCGGGAAACGTTACCACCACGAAAGATCACCAAAACCACACCCCAGATCCTCCTTCTCTTCCTCATTCCAAATATCAAACCGTTTTTCTACTAATCTTACCCCAATCCTTCGAATATCCCATCTAAAATTTTCCGGCCATGACACAAGTTATGCCAAATAGTCCCAAATTAACACCATGGGACCGCCTTCACTTCCCCTACACAGATACCATAGCCGCTAGGCTCGAATATGGCTGGAATGATTCGAATTTAGATTTGAAAGTTTTCCGGCGGACCTGGGTTTCGTCAAACTTCACCAAATGGGTATCATGGGATTCTCCTCGCATCCCTCATGATGTTTCTACCATCACTGGGGATCAATTGACAACAAGACTGTCCAAATTTCAAACCAAGTGTTAACAGACCTCAAGCCCATAAGTGAGTTCTCGAGTGATTTCATTCTCATTTTTCATCTAGGTTAATTGCCAGTTGTAATTTGCATGTCTATTGTTTTTCCTTCCATCTTGGGGTTCTGAGTCTTTTAGTTGTTCGTCTGACTTACCTGGGTTTGTTCGATCACAGATTAATGGTTAGTTTTATCTAGTTTCAGTCGGTCAATTGCTAGGTGTTAGTTTAGGATTAATTAGCCTAATTGATCAATGTCAGTCGAATAACTTCTTGGTAATCTGTTGCTTCTTGTTAGATTGGCAATCCATATTGTTTTTAATCTTCATTCCTGATCAATTCTTTATTTTAGTTTAGTTTTGTGTTGATTCATTCTGATTAGGTGATTTTCGGATGATAGTTTAGTTGAGTTTCAAATCTTTATGATATATGATACAAATAGCTTATTGTTTTGATTCAACCATGGGTAGGGGTTTGGATTAATTAACTGAAGATTGGTATTTTTAAGATTGAATTCAAGGGTAATTCAGATATTTGGGATATGGTAGAATGTTGTAGTTACAACTAGAGTCTTCTAGGACTTTCCATAAAAGGGCTTTAGTGTAAGGGTCAATATGTTGAATGTACTAACTTGTGACCCAAGTTAAAAAATAAGGACTAAAAGAGAAAGTTGAAAATCCGATAGGCTTCTTTTGTGCCTATAAAAAGGCATCACTATACCTTGAGAAAAGAGGATTGGACATTCCTGGAAATCCCCAGAGTTTGGAGCCCAATAATTTCCCCAGAAATACCCTCAAAAGTCTCAGATCTGTGACGGAGATTTGGAAAAAAAAAATTCCTTTAGGTCTTGGTCTCTTCCAAAAATTCAAAAAGTAAGTAGAAGAATTGAGGAAGCATACTGTTACATTAGAATCCCTTTTCTTTGGTTTCGAGCTTGCTTATTTGATTGAAGAATCGCTTGTGGTCTACTAGTGGAAATTTTCGAGTTTGTTTTGGGGTTTAATTGGAGTTTGATTTTGTTCATTCCCTGGGTAACAATTTGAACAAGTTGATCTTGGGATTTGGCTATGATTTAGTTGTTATGTTGAAAGTGTCGTACTGACATCTGCTGCTGTGATATGTTGCTGTTTGTTCCTGGCTGTTACTGACCTTCCTTTTCTACTTACATTTCGATTTCCAGGTATTTTTACTTGGCCTCTTCTGAGTTGTGAAGGATCCATGTAGATTTTCTGATTTGGCGATTAAATGATGAAGTGTTTGAGTTGATTGTTGAATCACTTAGTTTATGTTTGTATTGAGATGAGACAGTCATGCTTATAAGAATTGTATTGTTTGTAATAATCGGACTATATGGCTGTTGTTCTTGGATTCATGTTGTGAGTTGAATGCCCAATCTAGTAGTGGCAGTTTGAATAATAGACTGCTTTAGGTTTTGGACCATTAGCTGACTCATATACAGTATATAAAGTCACGACCTCAATTTGTGCTCCTAATTCATTTTCACCATTAATAATTCGATTAATGTTTGTCCAGTTGCGAGTTATTTAAACGCATTGGGAGTAGTTTGACACCAATTCAGCGTATTTCTCTTCTGAGTTTGGGTTTCGTTTGGTGCAAGGCTCAGCAGCCTATTCCCAATGAATTGAATTGCATCTCACCTGATGGAGGCCCAAGTCTGGTTACTGGCTTCCTCTTCAATTGGTCCTGGGCCAGAGTTTATGACTGGCCATTGTGCATAACGTAGTTTGGGCTATTTGGGCCCAACACTGATTCCTTTGCTTGATTTTGTTATTTGAACTTGGGCCTGAAATCTACAACACTAATTAATTAGGATTTTTCCCTTTATTTTAGAGACAAATTTAATATAGAAAATTATAGATTGCTTTAGGTTTGCCTTTTAATAATAAAATGAGATGAGCCCCGCTAAACAAAACAAACAATTGCGGGGCCCTCCATAATTACTTACAAAAAATATTTAGACTTGGAAGGATCATTTAATAAATTTCACGGGCTTTCCCGAAGTTAATAAATGCGTAAATGCTTTAGGCGCGAATAATAATAATATTACTTTCTCAAATACGGGTGCACATTTATGTGACCCAAATCCAAATCTCAACGAAATCGAAATGTATTAAAAGCCGCGGGCGTACTGGTACGGCGTGGTTCGAGATATATTTTCACGACGTTGCAATTCATGTAAAATTCAACAATAAAAGCGGATTATTAATAAAAGCACATAAAAGTAGAACATGTATAAAATCGGATAAAATCAAATACAACAGTTGAGCGATCGTGCTAGAACCACGGAATTCGAGAGTGCCTAACACCTTCTCCCGGGTTAACAGAATTCCTTATTCGGATTTCTGGTTTGCGGACTGTTAACAGAGTCAATATTTCCTCGGTTCGGGATTCCACCGGTGACTTGGGACACCATTAATATCCCAAGTGGCGACTCTGAAATAAAAATAAATCTCGTTCCGATTGCCCTTAAAATGGAAAAACTCCTTTATTATGTCCTTTACGAGGTGTAGTAAGTGAAAAAGGAGGTGCGACATTGTTGATTGTGACTTGCTGTTTCTATGTGTTTCCTTTGCTTAGATGACCATTCTATTTTGAAATAGGAGTATTAGCTATATATACCAGTACTATTCGAAGGTACTAACATCCCTTTTGTCAGGGGTGCTGCATCTTTAATGGATGCAGGTGGTTCCACAACAGGCGACATTGATAAGCTACATCGGTATACTCTTTTTATCTGACTTGGTGAGCCCCACTTTATTTCGGGGTCATGTATATTTTATTTCTCACGTAATTTATGTTTTGTAGTATAACTGGGGCCTTGTTGCTGGCATTTTTATATTAATCTTAAGTTGTACTTAGAGGCTCTGTAGACAGGTTGTGGGTGGTTGTTGATGTTGGGAGTCAAAACTAGAAATGTTGATATTTTGCAAACATGTTTTTCATTAAATTTATAAAGTCGTACTATTTGGAAATTATGAATGAAGCTGCTAATGGAAATGGAAATTGGGGTTGTTAATGAAATCCCCTCGGTGTTTGAATAATGAGATATATTTTCTATTTTTCTATCGATGAGTTTGGGGTAGAAGGAAATCTAAGAGGCTTACTCGGCTGGGTTCACTCGGTTGAGTGTTGGTCTCGCTCCCTGAATTTTGGGCGTGAAAGTTTATTTACTACTGTTGTTGTTCAAATTGTTTTTTTGTGTTTCTGACTTTTATTCATAATGTAGAGCTCATCACTCAGTGTTACTCGTTCTAGGGAATTGTATTATGCTTTGGTATTATTTAGGGTTATTGGCCTTTTAGGCTTATCTATTCTATAATTCATTATCATATTTTCATTATTATATTGTGACCGGCTTACCTAGAGAGTGGGTTGGGTGCCATCATTGCCAGTGGTGGTTATGGGTTATGACTTGTTTGTAGCAGAACCCTAGGTTTCATAGGTCTGACGAGTCATGAGCAAGTCTAATAGAATTTTGCAGTTCGGTATGGAGACATCTGTACTTATCTTCGAGATGCTACAGGGCTATTAGGAAATTTCTCTTTCTTTCATTCTCTATCATCTGGAATTGAAGTTTTAATCTTTACTATTCTATTCTCTCATAGATAGTGAGGACAAGATCTTTCAGTACAACTGAGAGTACCCCATGTTAGGGCCGCGATAGGCCGGTGGTGTGGTAGAGGCAGAGGTGGGGTAGTTCCATACTAGAGCCTCTGGTAGAGTAGCAACTGTGGAGTCATTATTTTCTCCAGTTGAGGGGAAGGTTCTGGATTATGTTTAGCCAGTAGGACTAGCTCAGGCTTCGGAGGTACCTGTTGGTACACCTGATATTTGGAAGACTTTGGATCAGATCCTGAGTGCTTATACGAGTTTAGTTCAGGAGGGCATGATTCATATTGCACCACCTATCTCATGGGCTTAGGAGGATCCCAGATTCCCACCACACATACAACAGAGTAGTTGGATCATGGTTACCAAACACTGGGGGTTCTGCCTATTTAGCACTTTGCTGCGATTCAGCCTGACATTAGACCATCTTTGATTATTGAGGAGCAGAATGGACTAGTGAGATTTCAAGAGACTTCATACTTCTCATTTCAATAGAGAGCCTACAGAGGATACATAGGGCTTTATTGATTAGTGTCATCGGATTCTTCCCACATCGAGTCTAGTATACTCTAATAAGGTTGATTTTACTACTTTCCAGGTGATAGAGGTAGCCTACAGGTGATGGCAGACCAATGTGTAGAGCAGGCCAGCTAGAAAAACACCATTTACTTGGTATTAGTTCTCATTTCTCTTCTTGGAGAAGTTCAAACCCTAGACTTAGAGAGATGAGTTGCGCTCATAGGGTTGATCATCTACGCCGAGAGGGATTGACTGTTGCTCAGTACGTGATGAAGTTCATAAAGTTTTCTCTTCATGTAGTGTTTTGGTCCTTATGAAGAGATAGAGAGTTTGGAGGTTCATTGATGGCCTCAATGGTAGTATCTGATATGGTATGTCCTAAGAGCTCGAGACAGATACTAGTTTTCTCCAAGTGGTTGAGATTGTCAGGCACTTAAAGCGTGCTTACAGGCTAGAGCGGGAAGAGGGGGAGGCCAAGAGGCCCCGTGGATTGGGTGGATTTTGTGGTGCCTCATCTGGAGGCCAGACACATCATAGTAGAGACCGTCCTTTCATGCCCGCTCAGGCAACTCATCGAATTCCTCATGGTTCTTAAGTCAGCCACGGTTCATATAGTGTTGGCCCAGGCGAATGATCTTTTTAGTGCATTGCCAGCACATAGTTCATACCGTTCTCCATCTGATCATTTTTCTATAGGAGAATATTCGGTTTATTAAGGTGAGACACAAAGTCAGTAGCCTCGTTAGAGGATGGGATGTTTTGAGTGTGGGGACTTGAGTCATCTCAAGAGGGATTGGCCCCGACTTCAGAGTAGTGTACCACATCAAGGCATGCAATCCATATTTTCAGTGCTAGCTGCTACACTTCCCGCACAGCCAGCTAGGGGTGGTGCTCAGTCTGTCTGAGCCCGCCCTAGAGGGAAGGTCAGACAGGTAGTGCACAAGCCTGTTGCTATGTCGAGGTTGCCAAGGATGAACTGGAAGGGTTCTGTTCATTTCACTCCAAGTAGAGTGGTTTCTTTTTTGAAGGCTAAATAGATGGTTGAGAAGGGATATTTGGCATAGTTGGCCTTCATGAGAGATGTTAATTTTAATACTCATACCGTTAAGTCAGTTCTAGCATTGAAGGAGTTATTACATATGTTTCCTGCAAACTAACCGAGCATGCCACCCGATAGACATATTGATTTTTGTATTGATTTGGTGTCGGTCACCTAGCCCATCTCTATTTCACTATATCGCATGGTACCAGTGAAGTTGAAGGAATTGAAAGAATAGTTGCACAAGTTGTTGGATAAGGGTTTCATCAAGTTGTGTGTTTTACCTTGGGGTGTACCAGTATTATTTGTGAAGATAAATGATGGTTCCATGAGAATGTGTATTAACTACAAATAGTTGAACAAAGTTGCAATCAAGAATAAGTATCCATTACCGCGCAATGGATGATTTATTTCATCAGCTTTA
Source organism: Nicotiana glauca (assembly GCA_026770625.1). NCBI lineage: Eukaryota > Viridiplantae > Streptophyta > Magnoliopsida > Solanales > Solanaceae > Nicotiana > Nicotiana glauca. Next base: position 48,549 of record MU709419.1, read on the forward strand.
GTGTGCTAGGGTGTTCTCCAAGATTGACTTGAGATCGAGCTATCACCAGCTAAAGATAAGAGCTTCAGACAATTCTAAGAAGGCTTTCTTGACTCGTTATGGACATTATAATTTCATGATGATGTCTTTTAGCTTGACTAATGCCCCATCAAATTTTACACATTTGGTAACACAGTGTTCCAGCATTATTTGGATTCCTTTGTTGTTGTATGCATTGATGACATCTTGGTATATTCCCGTTGTTGAGAGGACATAAGAAACATTTGAGGATTGTGCTTCAAATTTTGAGGGAGAATAAGTAGTATGCTAAGTTCTTGAAGTGTGAGTTTTTGGTGGATTCTGTGGCATTCTTTGGGCCACATGGTATCTAGTTATGGGATCAAGGTAGTGTTGAAGAAGGTTTAGGCAGTTCAGAGTTAGACCATACCTTCTATCACTATGGAGATTAGGAGTTTCTTAGGTTTGGCTAGATATTCCCATAAGTTTGTGGAAGTATTTTTATCTATAGAAACTCCATTGAATAGATTTACTCAGAAGGGTGCCTTATTCATATGGCCAGAAAAGTGTGGAGAGAGCTTCCAGAAGCTTGAGGATGCTTTGACTGTGACACAAGTTTTGGTATTACTTTTGGGATCGGGGTTGTATACTATTTATTGTTATGCTTCGCGTGTCAGATTTGGGCTTTTGTTGATGCAGGACAATAGGGTGATTGCCTATGTGTTGCTTCAATTGAAGCCCCATGAGAAGAACTATTCAATACATTATTTGCAGTTAGACGCTGTCGCACCCAACCTTGGGGGTATGGCCAGAGCCTGGTGTCGTACTAGCCCGAGCGAACCACATGTGAATCATACACTAAACATACAAAATATTGGACCAACACTACCATGAAATATATAATCCATCCACATAATATGAAAACAAGACATATAACCCAAGTCTACAAGACTCTAAGATCACCATACGGGACAAGAAGGTCGGGACTAGCTAAAACCCTTATTCTCGTACATTAAATCATGTTGTAAGTTAGTCGATTTAAATCCAGGAAGAGATTATATTTGATATGATAAGAATTTAATCATATTTGTCCTAAATAATACAAGGGTGTATAATAGTTATTAACAAGTATTAGAAGTTAGAAGTTAAACGAATCAAGGATGTTATAACCCGTACTTGCGGGGTAAAATCAGGGTTGATTCATTAGTTAAGGAGGTTTTGTTTTAAGGTATTTGAATCATAAAATATCCATATCATAAGTTTTAAAGTCAAAACAAAAGTCCATAAAAGTTGTCGCAAGTTACATTCACAATTCTGAAAATTTAGGTCTAATGTTACCGAGATTTTCTCATAATGTACTCAGATTTACGGGTTTATCCAACTACCAAATTGAATATATACGAGTCTAGTTTCAAATGCATTAATCATTTTGTTGATACAACATCAGAATAGAGCGATATTTGTATTTTGTGAGACTGCACAAGCAGTTCCCTAGGGGACCCATTTAGGCAGTTGAGATATCTTGCTATATATGTCAGGACTACAGACTATTTTAACTCATTATTTTTCACTCTCTTCATACCCTAGACACCAAAAACCTTCTCTCAAAGCTCTATTATCATCGAAGACCCAAATAAAGGACAAACATTACAAATCAAGTGTCGGGAATCCCGTGGCGCTAGTGAGTTTCTTGTTCTTCTTGTGGTTTCTAATCTTGGTGTGGTTCCAGCTAGTGTGGGGATTTTTTTAAGTTGTTTAAGTTATTAAAATACTCTTCCAACGTTTTAATATCAACCCTAGGTGATTTCAAGTCTTCCAAAATGATTCTAGTGCCAAGAAACCCAAAGTGATTGCTAGTTTTGCTTCCTTGTTCTTGTGGCTACGTTGGAAGGATATTTCTTGGTGAATTAAGATAAAATTGGGGTTGTTATATCCTTTTAAAGGTAAGTAACCTCTTAGTCTACATGCATTTAATCTTATCCAAGTTTCGGCTAAGTTGTTGAAGCTAGATCTTGCGAGATATCTATTGAAAGGCTTGTTAGTAATGTTGTTGATTGGTAGACTATTTGGGAGGATAAATATGGTTATTAATGATGTTGTTTAGGCTGTTTGGTGATTGTTGTAACTTGTGGGAAGTCATATAAATAGGGGATATACTTCCCATTTTATAATAAAATAGGTTGTGGTTGATATATAATAGTTACGACACTTGACGATAATGATAGTATCGTTTCTCTTATTGAAGACTAAGGATCTGTGACATTAGCATAGCTTGAGGTTGGGCAGTATATAAGGTATGTGAGGCTATCCTTTTCTTTCTTTTGCACGATTCTGAATGTACGTAACTGTAACGACCCGACCGGTCGTTTCGAGCCCTAGCGCGTCGTTCAGTAGTCCGAGGCCATGAGCAGCTTCATTTAAGGAATTGTGACTTGTTCGCATGGTCGGAATTTAAATTCAGGAAGATCGGAGTTAAATTTAGATGAAAATTCTCATTTGAGAAGCTTAAAGTTGAAAGAATGAACTAGGATTGGAATTTTGAGTAAACGACCTCGGAATCAGAATCTGAAGGTTCTAGCAGGTTCGTATGATGATTTCGGACTTGGGTGTATGCCCGAATTGGGTTTTGGATAACCCAAGAGCATTTTGGCGCCTATTGTGGAAGTTAGCATTTTAGAAGGAATTTCTTAAGTTTGGCTTGAAGTGCATTTCAGTGCTATCAATGTCCGATTGGGATTCCGAGTCTGGGAATAGCTCTGTATGGTGATTCTAGAGTTGGGAGCGCGATCGAAAGTGAATTCGGAGGTCCGTAGGTCCTTTTGGAGCAATTTAGCTAAAGTTAGAATTTGAAGGTTTTTGAGAAGTTTGACCGGAGGTTGACTTTTTGATATCGGGGTCAGAATCCAATTCCGAAAGTTGGAGTAGGTCCATAATGTCAAATATGAATTGTGTGCAAAATTTGTGGTCAATCGGACATGATTTGATAGGATTAAGTATCGAAAATAGAAGTTGGAAAGTTCAAGTTCATAAAGCTTGGATTTGAGGTCGATTGATGATTTCAACGTTGTTTGATGTGATTTGAGGACTCGAGAAAGTCCGTAATGTATTTTGGGACTTGTTGGTATGATTGGTTGGGGTCCCGGGGGACTCGGGTGGATTTCGGCTGGTTAACGGGTCGAAATTGGAATTTGGAAGAGGGCTGAAGGCATCTGGTTGTTGGTATTTTCGCTTCTGCAGTTGGTTGACCGCAGAAGCAGCACCGCAGAAGCGAATGGGGAGCCGCAGATGCAGTTTTTGGTCCAAAGCTTGAGGACCGCAGATGCAGTCTAAATTCCGTTGAAGCGGAACCGCATCTGCGGAAAGGGCATCGCAGAAGCGGAAGAGGGCATGTTGGAGAGGACCGCAAATGCGGTCAAAGTTCCGCAGAAGCGGGAACACATATGCGGAGAGTTGATGGCAGAAGCGAAAGTGGGAGGGG
>MU709421.1:25292-52697 GCA_026770625.1 Nicotiana glauca
ATTATTTTAAAGTGCAAACCTAGAGCAATCTATAGTTTTCTACTTAATTTGTCTCTAAAATAAAAAAAAGACCCTAATTAATTTGTTACTGGACTGATGCAAACTAGACAATATTTATGCACCAACATTCAACCATTGGGCTCCGATGTAAGTCCAGCGGAGGAAATTTAAAACAAATTAATCATGTGCCAAGAACCAGATTTGAACTTAAATAAAAGAATACTTATGATGATGGCTACTGGGACAGAGATCACAAAGAATTTTTTTCTCGTTAGGATTTAAATCACGATCTTTAAAGTTTGCTCGCACTTTATCGATTATAGTCATGCCTTTAGACGCTAAATCGGAATATTTTATCCATAATGAGCGAGATATAAGTTTCTTAAATTTTAACTTTTAACACTAAAACTAATAATATCATTAAAAACTAGACAACATAAGAAAAATTATTTTAATAAAATGCGTATAGTTCAGATGTAGCAAGCGATATTGTTGTAAAGAAAACGCTTTATCAACAAAATAACAACAATAAACCAAGTGAATTTTTACAAATGTGGTATGGAGAGGGTAAAATATACTCAACCTTACTCATATCCAGATGGATAGAAAGGCTATTTCAGATATATAGTTTTGGTTAAAGAAAAGATAAAAAGAAGCAATGACAACAAATTGTAATAACAATAAAATATTAAAAAAATTGAAGCCAAGATAGCAAAAAAATATATAATTTATCATGTGTAAAAATAGTTTCTAGTGGAGCCGAGGATCTATTACAAATAATATTTCTATTATCATAAAGTAGGGTAAGATTTGAAAAAACACTAGCCTCCCCGGACGCCACGGGATGAGATATAAGACTTGTATGTTGTAAAAATAGTTTCTAATCATAAGTGACTAAATTCACACTTTTCACCTTTAGCTAGAAACATGTTTCTTCAATAAATCAAAATAATCAAACATCGAAAAATTATGATTTTTCTATTAAAGTCAGCTTTATTTACTTATCACCCCAATCTTTATATTATATCAAAAAGCACCTAACATTTCCTCTAATTGAAACTACACCTCCCCCAAAGTGTCTATTTCCTCTTTTCGTTTCCAAAGAATCATTTGCCGACTTTTCGCACATTCCAATTCTCCTCCAATAAGTCGACCGACCACTACAAAACCATCCCACTCCCCGCCTTATGCTCCAACAAATTCTCCGCCATGAACGACCCCAATAGACCACCAGTTACCGGTTACCCCGCCGCCGCCCCTCCAAACCCTAACGGTTATGGCGTTTACGGCGGTTCCGCTCAACCCCCACCACCCGGCACTGCCTACCCATACGCCGCACCCCCACCTTCCTCCACCACTTACTACAACAACAACCCATACTACCAACAGCCCAATCCTTACGCCGTCCAACGCGCCACCTTCCTCCGCCGCATAATTGCTTTTGCCATAGCTGCTATGGTCATCACTGGAACCTTTGTTTTTATCGTCTGGCTCATACTCCGCCCCCGTCTCCCCGAGTTCCGAGTCGACTCGCTCTCAGTCTCAAACCTTAATCTCTCCAATTCATTAATTTCCGCTAACTGGGACCTTCGTTTTACTGTCCGAAACCCCAACAAAAAGTTGACACTTTACTACGATGATGTAGCAGCAGCGGTTTTTTATAATTCGGCTTCGCTTTCGGACACTACAGTCCCGCCGTTTTTTCAGGATAAACGGGCTGAGACTGCCCAGAAAGCGAGTTTTGCTACTTCAGGTTCGTACGTAGAGAATCGAGCTTTTGATGGGATGAATAAAGAAAGGGCTCGAAGTAGTGCAATTGGGTTTGATGTGAGGATGGTAGCTAGGGTTAGGTTTAAGGCGGGGGCTTGGAGAGCGAGGAGGAGGTTTATAAGGGTTTACTGCAAGGATTTATCTGTCGGGGTTGGGCCCAATAAGTCGTCCGGGAACTTGCTTGGTGGGCCCCGACAGTGCCGGGTTGGACTCTGACAGTTGGTGATCTTTGCTTGTTTTAAGGTGAAAATTCTAAGTATTGAAGTATTTAGGAGCATTAGTTTCTTTTGTTTATGATAATTAGTTGTTTTTTATGGAAGGTTTCTTTTGTTATTGGCAAATGCAACGTGGTTACATGTGATTAAAGGTAGTGTGATTTATTATACAAAACCTGATTATGAGGGTTCATTGGTTTACATTGTGTGCAGTTTCTTTCAGTTTTTTGTTCTTTTGCTAAGGGCCGGTTTCAGGGCGGTGCCAAAAGTAGCAAGTTTTGGAAAGTTGCTATTTTCTCTTATGCCAAGGAGATTTAACAACTTATCGTTAATCAAAAAGTTCATTTTTTCTCTGTTTGGTGCAATATTATTTTTTGAAGAAAGGGGATTTGTTCAACCTAGCTCCGCCCCTGGTCCAGTGCATATTCAGCTAATAGCTTTCCTATGTTATTGTTTTATCTGTTCTTCATTTGCTTCTGTTCATAGCATAGTGAAAGAAGTAGACATGGATATAAGATTGATATGTTCTATTAAAAAATGAGTCTGAGGGCCCATTGCAGTGGCGGAGCCAAAAGTTGCAAGTTTGGAAAGTTGCAATTTTTCTCTTTTGTCAAGGAGATTTAACAACTTATCTATAATCAAAATCATTTTTTCTCTATTTGTGCAATATGATTTTCGATGGAAGGGGATTTTTTTAACCTAGCTTCAGCAATAGTCCAGTGCATATGCAGCTAATACTTTTCCTAAGTTACTGTTTTATCTATTCTTCATTTGCTTCTGTTCATTGAATAGTGGAGGAAGTGGAAATGGATGTAAGCTTGATATGTTTTCTTAAAAAATGAGTATGATTTATGAGTAGCTGTACATCACTGGTCTTGAGGTAATGGTGTAGAGAGGCTCTTTAATGTGATTATGGATTTTGTTTCTGGATCATTCCATTGCTGGACAAGTTTAATTATTGACATCAGCCTATATAACTTGAATCTTTTGTCCTGGTACTTTGACATGTTCCTCAGGTACTAAATCATTAGAAAGTCATGTGCTTTTCTTTCGCTTCATCGGATGAAAGTGTATCTCTGTGCTTTCCAAGTCCTACAGTAGTTCTTGTGGAATATAAATTACTCGAAAGTGATATGTTATAGTTCTAGGAGAGTAGGAGTTGTTTAGTTCATATGCAGTTTCCTTATATGTTACTTTCATCTCCACCAGCTGGTAGAAATTCTCTTGAACAGCGACAATTGTGTGAAAATGAAGCACTAATGTAGCTTTGAAGCATGTGCTGCTTTTGGTAGATAAGTAGACCGGCCCGTAATGTGTGATAGACCTTATATTTTTGGGTGTTCTGAGCCAGGTTAGGTAACATACTATCTGAGGAGATATGCTTGTGTCTCTTCAAATTTTGGATCTCTATTTTTTAATTATTTTTTGGTTTTATAAGTAAATGTGGGACCCCTGTTTGGGATGAGCAACGACTGTCATAAACTTGAAAGTTTAGATTCTTGGTCTTAAAGTAACTTAACCCTAGCTGTTACTAACGGCTTTGGCTTATTCTTAGAAGCTCCCCGACCTCCACCTTTGATTACCTAAGGAGATGCTTGTATTTGATAAAAAGAGTGAATAGGGACTAGGGCCGAACTTTGCTAACTGGAGATGTTAAGTGTAGATCATACAAGAGTTAAGATGAGTCACTTTCAGTGGTTTAAGAATTCTGAGATGTGCATTTGCTAGCAGTGTCTATATATGCATGATTTTAATATGAGTCTCTATAAAAGATAGTTGAGCTGTAGGGCATATTCCACGGTTTGCAGATCTATTGCATGTATGACTATATACCTCCCATCTATCTGGGGAAGTGGCAATGTGCTTGTCAGGTATTTCACTCTAGAATATTCTCTCCTTACAGTATAATGACAGAAGCATCTGAAAGAAGTGGATTTAAAAAGATATAGGAATATATTTTATAACGGGAGTTGCCCGTGTACAGATGAGGGGATAGGAGTGATATCATAAGATGGACTTCTGGTTGGTTCAACCTTAAATGTTTAGGCAGGTTGTAAGTCGTGATTACTGGCTTAGTTGATGTCATCTTGCTTCGATCAGTATAAGCTTGGGAATAGATAACTTCATCTACTATGCATTTTTTTGAATTTGGTTGGCATCGGCATGATTTTCTCTCTGCTCGTTTATTGGTTCTCTGCATGTTTAAGAAAGTGATCAAGGAGATCTTCTACGCAATATGCACTCATCAAATCAATGATGGGATTTCAGTGTGTCATTTTCTAGCTGATAGTAGGCTTGGTCATCTTTGGATATGTAAGGTCATCATTCATCTTATAGTTCGTGGCGTGTTCAGATCTTCTAATCAGGGAAATGAGATCCAACTTTGAGATCTTTAGGTTTTAGTTTCACAAAATGTAGCTTGTGTTCAATACTTACTGCGTCTTAGCTATATTGTTATCCCCAAAAAGATACTAGTATTTTCATAGAGCTGTTGTCAGCCTCTTTCGCGTATGAGCAGCGGCATTGCTCAATTTTAATCATTCAAATGTTCATAGAGACTCTTCTTTATGCACCCAGTTTCATGCTGTACTCCTAATGATCATTTAATATCTATTCACTACAGTTACAAATTATATTATCTTAGACTAAATCTCTATACTTGATCATAACAACTCTTAATTAGAGAAACGAAGTAACTTTTATACTGCAATTCATAATGAGAAAATTAAGGAACAATCGGGATTCTCAATGAATCAATATATGCCCTATAATGAACAGAGCGAACTAAGACATAATAAGATACTTTGTTGGACTTGTCCTAGAAAATATGGGTAGACTGTTTAGAAATTTCACTTTAAAAGATAAAAGGTCTATGCATAGAGTCCTTGTAATATTCAGAACATAATTTGAAATAAATCTTAGATGCCGGGTGGTTGTTTAATCCTCACCTTAATGTCCCTGGGTTTTACTAATAGATCAAGATTAGTACTTCATAGGTTTCAGACTTTTTCTATCTCGAGATCAGTTAATTTAACTGTCAGCTGTAGTAGCACAGGTCAGTGGGCATACCTGGTGTTTGTATCTTGGCATCTGAAATGAAATTGTAATAGTTTCTTGTATTCATAAACAGATCATTTTATATTGTAATCTGAGACTTGTAGCGATACTTCCATTCCAGTACAAACTGTTCCCACAAAGGTGCAATGAGGTTTATGTAAAAATTTAAAATGTGCGGTGTTTCTGATGATGATTTTAGATCACATTAAATAGAAATTAAAGTTTACATGCATAACCTTGTTGCGCTGATGTTAGGATTGGATATCTCTGCAGCTTCAGGTGAGTTACTTGTGGCTTTGAACTTTATAAGGATAGGATTTATTAGTTGCTGTTTTGATCGAGTTGCATTATTGATCTCCAAGAGATGGACCTATTACATTTGTACTTCCCATAACTTTTATCATGGCAGATAAGTTATCTGCCCTTAGTTCTTTGAGCCCTCAGTTTACTAGTGAAGCTTTTAAAGTTTATGCTTAATATTTTTCAGAACCAGAAAGATGCCATGGCTTCTTAATGTTGTATAATCATGATTTCATGGTTCAGGTTTTGTTATGCAATTAAGTGTTTTACATTTAGGGCTTTTTATTAGACAAGTCGTTGAAAAACGATGTTTGTCATCTCCCTTGTGAAGCTAACTAGTTTTAGCATTTTCAGCTATGCATGGGAAAGGGGTGTTTTAACTGTCTTAGTCGGCGTCTCTACCAATATGATTTCAGAAGCTCCTGTTGCTGATGGTGATTCATCTGGGATAATCTTTTTAGATTCTTTGATTAGAGTTTGTAGTATCAATTATCGCATGTTTCTGCAACATATCATGTACAGGCTTGCATAATTTGCCTTCACACGTCCTTTTTATATGTCTAAACCTTGAAGGTTTGATTTATTTTCATCTACATAACTGTATTGTTTAGACTTGTTAACTGAATACGTTGATAAATCAATAGTGAGGAACTTTGATCACCGGCCTGGACTCTGATTTTGTGAAGAAACCGCAAAATGTTTAGTGCCTGTTTGGATTGGCTTATTTTAAGTGCTTTTAAGCCATTTTGTAGTATTTGGATAGAGTAAAAAAGTGTTTTTACACTAAAATGACAAAAATAAATCAAAAGTTAGAGTTTCTAATTTAGGACTTAAAAGCTATTTTGGTTTAAAAAATCTCTTAAAATAAGCTCATCCAAACGGCACGGCACTTGCTGCATGTTGTGGTGTCAGAAATAGGCAGACACTGTTTCGGTCTGTCTAAACTTACTGTAAAAACTTTGGATGATTTGTTTCTATCTACTGTTTTGTTGGGAGGTGGTAGGTAGTCAATGTGTTACTCCCTCCGGTTCTTCAATTTATTTTTTCATTTTGGTTCAAAATAAGTGTCCAGTTATGTAATTAAGACAAAATTCAATTTGTTTTTACAAAATAACCTCTATGTACATATCCCTAAAAAAATTTTTTACTCCTCACATTAAATGTTTAATTGGGGGTAGTTTAGTCATACTAGATATTTTTGTATAAGATTTAATATTTTCTTAATAAGCGTGCTAAAAGTAAATTAGACACTTATTGTGAATCGGAGGAAGTATTCGAGGAACAGTTAGAAAGTGGGCACAAAAGATTGGACACCACTCTTATTTTTTGAAAGAAAGAAGACTGGCAAATGAACACGTCTACACAGCTTACATAGCCGAAAGTCATGGCATTGTTGCGCGTTCTAAAACATAGTCCCACGTGGAGAAACTTGACGTTGGAGTTAAAAAGTGTGGGAACCCGAAGTACTTCCTCTAGTCCAATAATTGATCAATTTAATTTGGGTATACGCGTTAAGGAAATATTAAATTTTAGACGAAAATAGTTAATGTAATTAAATTATCCTTCGTTAAATGTTGCAGTATAGTTATAGTAGTACTTACTTCTCTTCTCAAATGTGAGGAGTGAATGACTTTTTAGGGATATGTACATAAAGGTAATTTTGAAAAAATAAATTGAATTTTTTCTTGATTATATAAATGAACAAGTATTTTGGACCAAAATAAAAAAGTAAATTGGTCATTTATTGTAGACCAGAGGGAGTATTGTTTTTTTTTACTCAAAGCACAAAAATACGTAACAAAAAGATCAACTGATAATCAATAATATATAAGGTCGGGGTTGAATGCGCCATTCCTTAACGACTCGTTTGTCCATTAATGTATAGCGTATGCAACTCATGCGCTACATTTAAATTTTAATGACCCATAATAATTGATGGGTACAGTGCATAAATTTATTGCACTACATATATATCGCTTATAATAAATTCTTATACCCTCAATTATTGTACCCCCACATTATTTTTTGCTAATTTAACGAGTTACATTATTTCGTAAAAAATCCATCCAGGAAAAATCAGCCTTTTGCATCTTTTTTATTTTCTTTTACTTATTTCGAAATGTTTGTTTACTTAAATTTTTCTGCATTTTGTCATAATATCTGAAGAGCGAAAAATTAGGTCTGCATTATATTGGGGGGAGGGAACGAGGGGAGTGAGGTTGTTATGGAGAATAACTCAAGACACCGTAATTATTCCACAGTATAGTGTTAAGTTGTCACTTACAATGGAGTATGATAGATTGGTATCGTTGTTATGTAAAAAAAATGAGTATCAAGAAACGTTCGGTTAATATTAAAGTAACCGAAAGATATCCATAATCTGTTACTCCGCAAGGGATTGCTTGTTATTCTATATTTCACTTAGAAAACGATGAAACTCTAACAGATTTTTTGAGCACTCCTAATGAAAATCGGGAACTTCTTGTGATAAAAATGTTGAAAATGTACGTCAAGTCTGAAGATGTTCGCAATATTGAGTTTTCAAAAAATAAGGATTACTCTCAATCATCGGGTGGTATTTTTGGAGTAGTTTTATCTAAATAGGTTCCGTTTGAAAGAGTTTGGCAAGATCTAAACTTATCTCCAATGGCGAATGAGGAGCGAAGACATAGTTTCTCCCCAAGTTCACATAATCCACACTCCGAGTGGTAAATTTCAATTTTTCTTTGTATTAGTATATTTTTTTTATGTATCATATTTGTATTAACACTCATATATTCCAATGGGGGTACCGGCCAAATATAAATTTTACAAGTTATGAACCAATAGACATTTGAAAGATGCCCAGTTTTGGTATTTTGGATCATGGTGATCCATCCGGGAGTCATCAGCAACTCGATAATGTACATCGTGGGATATCAACAGATTATGAGTTGTAAGTTAAGAGATAAAGTTTATATATAATGTTCGAATAATTTGAGGAACTAATTATTTTATTGGTTATGCGGTGAAAACGAGCAACTTGAAGTCCTGTCCTTACTCAGTTGTCCGAAGATGATACATTTAATCAGGATCTGGCAGATGCACAGAGTTAGGAAGATGATAGTGATTATGACAACAATATTGATGAGTTTACAGATGACATACCCTTCCATAATGAGGGCGATGATGATGAGGAAACGCGCTTTGCTGATGAGAATGAGAATGAGCAACATGATTTGTCAAGGAAGCATGATGCCACTAATGAGCATGCTCTATATATGCAGAATCTATCTCCTTTTAGACCCAGAGTGCACGAGTCACATGTTCCCTTTCATTCAAGGGTGATTCCTTACCTTGATCTGTTGCCCATATGCCAGATGTGGATGAACTCACAAGGGATTTTGATGACATCCGGACAACAATGTGGGATGAATCTAGACCAACGATGCTGTCAAAGAATATACTTTTTACTGATAAAGCATGCATAAGCAGGCAATGCGAATGTACATCATAAAAGAGTGTCGTGAGATCGAGGTTCATGAATCATCTCCGGAAGTATACAAGGTTATTTGTAGTATATGATTTGAAGGTTGTAGATATATGTTGCATGCGAGAAAGTTGAAAATAAATATGTGAATTGTGGGGTAATACATTGGCACCCACACTTGTGATATGGACACATTCAGTGAGAATCATTTTAACTTGAATGTTGACTTGATTTCTCTTGTCTTGATTCCACACATTGAATCGTCCATAATTTACAAGATTAAATAGTGTATAACATCTGTCCACCAGGTATATGGATGTACCATTACAAAAAAAAATGCATTTTCAGGCGTAAACGTACGTTTGAGATTGTTTATGGTAATTGGGATAAGTCCTTTGTCGCTCTACCCAAGTGCATGGCTGCTTTGCAACACTTTAACCCCGGGACTGTTATTGAATGGAAGCTTCATGGAATACAAGAATTTATATTCAGATATGTGTTCTGGGCATTTAAACCAACCTTTGATGGTTTTGTGCATTGTCGGTCGGTAATATCCATAGACGGCACACATCTCTATGGAAAGTATGTTATTAAGTTGTTGATCGTTGTTGCAATCGATGCTAGTAGAAGCATATTTCCCCTCATAGTTTCTATTTGTCCCAATGAAAGCTAAGAGGCTAGTACATTATTTTTGAACCACTTGAAGGAGCACTTTGTCAGACAACGTTCAGATATTTGTCTAATATTTTATCGGCATAGTGATATTTTAAGTTCTATACAGAATTTGGGTGCATGGTAGGAACTATAAGCCTGCCACTGTTACTGTGTTAGTCACTTGAAGGCCAACTTCCAGAGGGCTCATCCGAACTAGAGCTTACATGATTTAATGTGGATGGCTGTAACAGATCATCAAAAGTGTAAATTCAGGAGGCGAATGAACTCGATTAGGCAGGAAGAACCAAAATCCCATCGTTGGTTGACGCGACATAACCTTGACAAATGGACTTTGCATAAGGATGATGGTAGAAGGTGGGGAATTTTGATTATAAACGTGTCAGAGTCTTTCAACGGGTTATTGAAGTCTCGCCGTGGATTGCCTATCACTACCATGGTGCGGATATCATTCAAGCATATGGTGGAGAGGTTTATTGAAATATCAGAAGTGCATTATCATTGATGGAAATGGGTGTTGAATTTATGCCACAATCGATGATACGATTTAAAAAATATAAGAAGTGAGCATAGTGGCATACATTTTTGCAGTATTGCAGCGAGCAAAATATTTTTGAAGTTCGTACTAGTCTGCATCAAAACCACGGTAATAATACCCATACAATCAATGAATTTAGAAGATTATAGTGTGGGAAATGGACGATCTATCACTTGACATGATCACATGTCATGAAGTTCTTTCAATATATAGGTTTTGCGGTGACGAGGTAAAAAAATATAGTATTGCTGCATACGTATACACCTATAGTGGCCACTTCCAACCAGTGAGTGCTGAGAATTATTGGCTTCTAGAACCATTTAAAATGGTGTGTGACAAGGATTATGTGCGTCAACAGCAAGTGCAAAAAAGAATACGGATATGGAACCAAATAGAGTTAGTGATACTGTTTATACGCATAAATATGGTATATGTTCCCAAATAGGACACGATCACCGTAAATGTCCATCAGTGGTTTGGGAAGCGATGGTAGTTTATCGAATATGCCCAATTATCAAGGATAAACTTAGTATTTTGTTGCAGTATTTTTGTTGTACTAAATGTCTGTAAAGGTTCAGTTTGCAATATTTATGAAATAAAATTAAGTTTCCAATAAGCTTAAATCTAATTTATATTTAGTATTGAAGATTAAATACAACAATTTAAAATATTCCCCAAGAAATAAATAATTATTTTCATTCGCCATTATCGTCATTGTCTGGCACTATTTCATTGTCATTATCTTCATCTTCTTCGTCAATATCTTGTACGCATCCGTCTGAATTGAGGGCATCATAATATAGCTCCCAGCTGACACACATTTTTTATATTTTATCACTATCATCAATAAGACCACTTGCTTGATTTCTACAATACTATAAGACTCCTACGTCTAACGCCTGCAGTAGAAACTTAGGTACCACCCTCCCCCCCCCCCCCCCCCCCCCCCCCCCCCCCCCCCCCCCCCTTCTCTCAATTACTGTGGATCAAACAGCAGTAGATGGACTTTGGTATTGAAGTTGGTTGCATTCCTATTTTCTGTGATAACACTAGTTCCATTAGTATGACTAAGAACCTAGTTCATCATAAGATAACTAAGCACATAGATGTTAGGCACCATATTTTGAGGGACAACTATGAGAAACGACTGATTACTACAGAATTTTGTGCTATTGATAAACAGATTGCTGACATATTTACAAAAACAATGGGTAGAGAAAGATTTGAAAGGAATAGGTTAGAAATAGGGATGATTAAGATCACCTAACGAAACCAGTTCAGAATGCACAATTAAAAAAACGAGAATTTTGTTTTGGTTAGGAAATCTGGAATGTATGTCACTATCTAGATTAATCTTTTCTCAGTCTCATACTGTAAATAGTATACTCATGTGCCATGTATTGATATGACTCACTGATCTCTAACAAAATTTCTTCTATTTTAGCAAATTGAGGCGTGATCAAGAGGATTCTCAGTGAAGAACCTAGTTCATTAGTACTGGTTCATCTGAATAACAAGGTATGTTTTCTACACTCTGTACAATTAGAAATATTAATATTTAATTCATGAGCAGAGTCCTACCTATGTTCAAAAACTTCAATAACCTATCCTTTTGAGTTAAAACCAGTTCCGTTTCAATTAGACTCCTCACCGTATTAAAATGCCTAGATTATAGGGAAGATTAACCGCATTTTCAACCTGAAATTTCAGAGTGATTGGACTTCTAATTGACTACAAAAATTTGCCGTTGGACATTAATTAACCTTCTCCCTTTAAAATCCATCATCATCATCACTGCCACCCACATAATTCTCAAAACCGTCAAAAAACATTTATGTTCTCTACTCTTCTCTCGTCTAACACTCTAAATTTTCTCCCTGAAATAACAAAGATGACCAACCCCCTAGATAACCCTAGCACACCTCCACCACCTACTCCTTCCGATTCCTACACTACTCCTCAACCCAGCACAACCCCCCAACTTAGGAAAAGGCGAGTGAAGATGCTTGCTCGCAAAATTGTGGCTACAGGTGCGCTTTCAAAGAAACTAAATGCAAAATTAAAGGCTAGTCAATCCCAAGATTCTGAAAATTCTGATGATTCTTTCAAATTTGTGAGTGAGGGGGAAGGAACTGGGTCTTCTAATTTTGAGCAGGCAACATCTTTGCAAAATCCCCCTTCTGAGGTACGTTCTGTTCTAGTTGAGAATTTGGAGAATCATTTTGTTTTGGTTGGGTCTATTGTGAATGTGGAAACTCTTGAGTTAAGAAGGAGAGGAGGTAAAAATAAAAGAGAAAAAGAAAAAGAGAGTGAGGGTGTGAGCGGTAATATGAGGGGAAAGGGAAAAAAGTGGTTGATTCTTCACCCACCTTCAAAACGGTTAAACTGGCCATCTGTGAAGCTGAGACAGAAAAGGTGGTAGAGAGTAGCAAGAAAACAGGGGGAAGTGGTTCATGGAAAGCTGTTGAAGGGCTTGTCAATCTCAGTTCACATGCAGATAAACCTAGTTCATCTATTGAGNCCTCCGTTCCTTGCACGTAGTTAAGATCATCAAGTACATGGTGAACGACTAGTGCCTTTTCTATATCTAAAATCTCCTTCATTAATTGCCAAATCACCTCTGGTTCATTTTTGTGTGTGCTTGTTTAGAAGGTTGTAGAAAATGCTTCTAGTACAACTAGCCCATGCCAATGGCATAATACTTCATAATCACATCTTTTTGAGTAAAGGGAAACTCATTGTAGTTTTTCTCCCCAAATTCGCACACCTTCAGGCTTTGTAGAATGCACTTCTCCTTCAATAATGTACCCTCACTTTGAGATCAGTATGTATATTGATAGGCTTATTTTTTAAGGGGCGTATAATACCGTACCACTTGTCATCAATCATATTAGTATAACAACCTAGCATATTTTTTTCAAGGTAGGGATCGATTATGTTATGACGTGTTCCATGTATATATGTTGAACTACATTCGCCTTTTTGCCTCTTCTTAAACCACTTATTAAGTATTAGTTGCATTTCTGAAGTGGATGTTGTAATTGTTCTTGAAAAGGCTTTTGAATACTGGAATGTTGGTTCAACTTAAAATGAACTAAACTGCACGAACTTGTATGTTAAACGTAGCGCATGACCAATATGTGTTATGTGTATTGTCATGTCGACCTGAAAAAGTTTTCGACCTGCAAAAGTTGCACCCATTTATAGTGTAAAGAATCATTAGCACGTAAAACATAGTGCATCATCAATATGCGTTATGTGTATTGTCCCGTCGACCTGAAAAAAGTTGTACCGACTTATACCGTAAAGAATCATTAGCACGTGAGACGTAGCGCATCACCAATATGCGTTGTAACCTAAAATAACTCTTATCTGCCTATAAAACCCCTGGGTATTTTGCATTATTATTTGTGATGTAGTCAAACGTAAAATAACTTTCTATAAATTTTTCAAGTTTGAGCATTATGACATGTCTGGACGCAATGACGTACCAAGGTGTTACTATGGTAAATGTGCACTTTTGAATCCATGTTGGTCAAATTGCAATCTAGGATGCAGACGTTGGATATGTAAACAAGTTGTAAGTTATTATTATTGAAAGTTATGTGGGTTAATAGATTATTATAACATGCTAATTAATTAGTCTTTTATTTTCATCCCCATTTAGGACGAAAATAAATGTGGTGAAGAATGGTATAATGAACCCATTAACCAGGAATACTACAAATCATGTTTGCCAAACATTTGAAATTTGACCGGTGAGTACGAACTCCAGATCTTGAAACTGCAAGATCAATTAGCAGCAATGCAGCATAGAATAATGCGCGATAGTGACTAAACAAACATGGATGCATTAAGTGATGATTTTTATTTTCATTTTTATGTTGTGCGTGTCATGTATTATCTATAATTTTTAACGAATTTAAATTTATGTCAATTTATCTTATTTTGTATTTTAGTGTTAAACTAATAAATAACCAGAAATATAAAAACACATGCACAAATCATATCAAACATCAATAATTTTACTATTATATATTTAATGTCATATATACAACCCAGAATACATATCATCATTGTTGGCCCAAGTAAAGGTTAGTTTTGAAGACTAACAAAGGAACTCAGGGTGAACCACGTCCATCCCTCAAGTCCATCCCTCAAGTCCATCCCTTAGGTGCACAAAACGGGCAGATTCGAGCATATGGGTTGCACGTGAAGAAGATAAGCTTAACTTGGTGTATTTAATATCTCCTGATCGAAAAGGTTGCATAATTTATAAGGAGAATGACTCCTTAATAAAAGAGAACACTATTAAAGATAGGGAAGGAGTTAGAAGTTGAAATCAACTAGAACTCTTCCACCAAGGAAGAGTTGCATCAGAATTCTAGTTATTCTTTCATCTACTAACTTTATAAATTGCAGGATGTTCTCTCATTACATGGGTTGCACAAAAATGCAGAAGTTAAACGTGAATTGAGAGCAAAATAGCAAGGCTTTTTGCAAGCAGTTCGTGTGTGATTTAAGCGTGCAAACCTGAAGCTACATAAACCAGATTGAAAAACCAGCTCCATAAAGAGTTTTATGTGTCTTTCTTTATTTTTAGTTCAATTGTAGTAGGTGTTTTCATATTGTACTTTTCAGCTTTTATAAAAGCAATTGTAATAGGTACTTTGAGTATTCAAATTAGAGTTAACTTGAAGTTGTCGAAACAGCTGAGGTTGTGTGCTACAACGGGATTAGAGGTAATCCTAGGTTTACAAAAGAGTTTTTGTAAATGTAGTTTTTGGCTCAGTGATTTTATTGGAATTTTTGTAAAATCCTATTGAGTAGTAGGTCGTAGCTTTTTCACCTTTTGAGCCAGGTGTTTTCCACGTAAAAATCTCTGTATTCTTTATTTTCTGTATTTATTATTCCCCAAACAGTAGTAGTTGGAACACCTAGAAGAACTAGGTCCTTCTATAGTTTAGTTAAGCGAAAATTGGGTACCACACAAATCATCCCCCCCTCTTGTGTGGTATTGACACTTAAAACATCAGTTGGTATCAGAGCAGGTTATCATTGAAGAGGCTAACACCTTAGTAATAGATCAAGATGAGCGCACCACTTGGAAACTGGGAAGGGCAATCCACTGATAGTCCTCCACTCTTTAATGGCCACTACTACTCTTGATGGAAAAACAGGATGAGATATCACATCATCAGAGAAGACTATCAGTTATGGGACATTGTCACTGATGGTCCCCAGGCTACCATGAAGAAGAATGTTGAAGGTATAGATGTGCCAAAAATAAGAGCTGACTACAATGCCGAGGACTTGAGGAATGGGAAAAGAATGCTAAGGCCAATAAATGGCTTGTGTGTGGACTTGGTCTAGACGAGTACAGTAGAATTCAAAGATGTACCATTGCTAAGGAAATCTGGGACACTTTTCAAGTGGCTCATGAAGGAACACCTCAACTGAAGAGGTCCAGAGGAACACTGTTGTATTCTCAATATAAGAATTTCACCATGAAGGAAGGGGAAACCATCCAGGAGATGTATACAAAGTTCACCACACCGACAAATGAACTTAAGTCTCTTGGAAGGGTGATTCTTGAAGAAGACAAGGTTGAGAAAATTCTGACAAGGATTTTGCCTGTTACTTGGGAAAGCAAAAGCACTTTTATTTAGGAATCAAAGAACATTTCCACTCTTAAGTTGGATGAGCTGATTGGAAATCTCACTACCTATGAAATTAGAAGGCAAACCATGAAGATGGAAGCACCCAAGAAGGAAAGGAGCCTGGCATTCAGAATCACTGAAGGTGCTGATCTAGAGGAGGATGAAATGAACATGATCACAAAGGACTTCAAGAAGTACCTAATGAGAGGAAAGGGTCTTTTAAGAAGTGGAAGATACAGCAAATCAAGGGTTCTTGAAAAACAAACGAATGAGGGGTGTTACAGGTGTGGGAAGACTGATCATCACATCAAAAACTGCCCTCAATGGGAAATTGAATGGAAGAAGGAAAGAGAAGAACGAAGGAATAGGAAGAAGGAACATGTTCAACCCAAGAAAAACAAAGGATCAACAAAGGCTATGGTTACCGCCTAGGGAGAAAGCTCAAATGAGGACTCATAAGGTGAAGATGGAGATGAACAAACACTTATGTCAATTGGAGAATCCGATGAGAAATATGAGGTAAGTATAATTAATCTCAAAGACAAGATTAAATTTTTGTTTAAAGAAAGGTTATCTGAGTTACTCTTGGATTTCATTAATGAATCTGAGGATTTAAACAATGAAAAGGAACAACTGTTTAAGTAGTGTGTGAATTTTAAAGCCAAGTGCAAAAATCTAAAATTTAGGGCTAGTGAAAGTGATAGTAAATATGCTGAGTTGAAGAACCAGGTTCTTGAACTTGACACCAGTGTCCTAGAGCTTAGATCTAAAAATTTAAAATTGAAATTAGGAGCTGGTAAAAATAAAGTTGATCACACACAACTTACTTTAGAAGAAAATGTAGGAAAAATGAAAGATGAGTTGTACAAAAGAGATGAGCAGATAAGAGTCCTTAAGGAGGATCTAAACAAGATTAAGCACGAGCTAGATAGAACCTGTAAATGTAATAGGTCATCTGATGCACTTTCATGGCTACACGAACACCATAGTAGCAATAAGCGAGGACTTGGGTACGGGACCCCTGCACATAAGTGGGATCCCAAAAGCAAGTACCTTACACTTCCTGAGAACATAATTTGCACACACTATGGTAAAACTGGTCACTATAAATCTGAATGTATTGCAAAAGAAAAGGCTATTCAAAAGAATAAAGAATTTGTTCAAGGGAAAAATAGGCTACCAGTTTGGGCTAAAAAGAATCTGATTCACCCTTTTTCCTATAGAAAGGGACCCACACTAGTTTGGGTTCCTACGACTAACCCCTGATTTCCTTTTGTGGTTCCAAGTGAAGGGGAGCAGCCAAATATGGTACATGGATAGTGGTTGCTCAAAGCATATAACAGGAATCAAGAACCAGTTCCTTTCACTTGAGGACCTCAAAGGAGGTAATGTCTCCTTTGGAAATGGGAAGAAAGGTGGGATCATTGGGGTTGGAAAGGTAAGTAAGACTGATTTTCACTCTATTGAGAATTTCTACTTGATAGATGGCCTAAAATACAGTCTAATAAGACAATCATAATTGTGTGATAGAGGTAACTTGATAGAATTCACCTCTACCAAATGTTTTGTGATTAATCTTACCATTGGCAAGATTGTTTTGTAGGAAAAAAGAGTAAACAATACATATATTGTAGATTTGTCCACACTTTTCAGAAAATGAACTCACTTGCTTAAATGTGTTGGACAATGATCCTCTCCTTTGGCACAAGAGACTTGGACATGCAAGTCTGAGTCAACTCAATAAATTAATCTTCAAGGATCTGGTGATAGGGCTGCCTATTATCAAGTTTAAGAAAAACAAAGTTTGTGAGGCTTGTGCAAGGGGGAAGTAGGTAAGATCCTCTTTCAAATGCAAGAAAGTGGTAAGCACCATAAGAACGATGGAACTGGTCCATATGGATCTCTGTGGTCCAATGAGAACATAAAGCGGAGGTGGTAAAATATATGTGATGGTGCTTGTTGATGATTAATCTAAGTTTACTTGGACATTCTTTTTAACATCTAAAGATGAAACATTTGACATGTTTACTTCTTTTGTTAGAAAAAAAAAACTCAGAAACAACTAGGTAATCAAACTTGCATCAATTAGGTTTGGTTATGGAACTGAATTTGAAAATGCTAAGTTTGCTGAAATTTTGCATGCTACATCATAAATAGTTACATGACTAGACCTCTTGTTAAGAAGATTACCTATGAGTCACTTAAATGGAGAAAGCTAAATATATCCCATCTTAGGGAATTTAGATGCAAATGCTTTGTGCACAATAATGGCAAAGACTCCCTAGGTAAACATGATCCCAGAAGTGATGAGGGAGTATTCTTGGGATATTCTTCACATAGTAAAGCTTATAAGATATACAGTAAAAGAACTATGTGTGTAGAAAAAAAAAGTATATGTTAGTTTTTAAAAACCAACATTCTTTCTGAGAGGAAGGAACAAGATAATGAAGAATTTGGGCTGATAAGGAATTCAAATGGTGAAACCACAGTCCATCCTGAAGATGCATCACAGGAAGGAACAGGTGATGGAACATGTCCTTCCACCCAGGGCAACATGACAGAGGGAACTGACTGGAGAGGAACTAGTCCTCAAACTTCGAGGGAACCTGTCCATGAACCTATTCCTTAGTAACAAAACTAGGAAGGAACTTCCAAATAAATTGACACTCCTATTACAACATTCGGAAAATTAGATATAGATGAACCTGGTTCATCTATTGATCAGAAGTTGTATAGGGGAATGATTGGTTCTCTTTTGTATCTTACCGCTAGCAGACCTGACATTGTTTTTAGTGTAGGGCTTTGTGCTCGATTTCAAGCAAATACAAATGAATCTCACTTGGCTGCTGTCAAGAGAATATTGAGATACTTGAAAGGCACTACTGACCTTTGCCTTTGGTATCTAAAAGTTAATAATTTAACCTCGTGGGATATGCTGACGCTGATTATGCAGGTTTCCTAGTGGATAGGAAGAGCACCTCAGGTATGGCACACTTTCTTGGTTCATGTCTTGTGTCATAGGCTACTAAAAAGCAAAATTTAGTGGCCTTATCTACTGCTGAAGATGAGTATGTTATTGCTGCTTCATGATTGTGCTCAATTATTGTGGATCAAGCAGCAGTTGATGGATTTTGGTATTGAAGTTGAGTGCATCCCTATTTTCTGTGATAACACTAGTGCTATTAGTATGACTAAGAATCCAGTTCATCATAAGAGAACTAACCACATAGATATTAGACACCATTTTTTTAGGGACAACTATGAGAAAGGCTTTATCACTGTGGAGTTTTGTGATACTGACAAGCAAATTGCTAACATCTTCACAAAATCCTTAAGTAGAGATCACTTTGAGAGGAACAGGTTGGAATTAGGGATGATTAAGATCACCTAAAAGGACCAGTTCAAGGTTAAACAAAAAAATAAAAAAAATGAAATTTTTTTTTGGTTAGAAAGTCTATAAATTGTTAGATTAAATCTTACTCAGTCTCATACTTTCCATAGTATACTCTTGTGCCATGTGTTAAAATGACTCATTAATATCTAACGATATTTTCTCTATTTTGGCAAATTTAGACTTACACAAGAGAATTATCAGTGAAGAACCTGATTCATTAAGATAACACGATATGTTTCCTACACTCTGCATGATTTGAAATAACTATATTTGGATCATGAGCAGAGTCCTACCAAATACCAATGTTCTTGTGAACTTATCTATCACAAGTGAACCAGTTACGTTCAAAACTCCTGAGCGTATTAAACTACCTAGATTCTAATAAGTCTGCTACTCAGGGGGAAGAAAGTGGTTTTTCCGAAATTGAACAGGTACCTTCTGATTCCAAAGTTTTCCCTGAGACAATTTCTAAAGTTGCTGTAAATTTGGAAAATAGATTTGTAGGATCTATAGCAGGTGTTGAGACTACAGAATCTGGAGAAGTTGGCGGAAAAAATGAAAAAAAAGGAGAGCAAGGGTGCGAGGAATACTGTTAGGGGAAAGGGGACAAGAGTAGCTGATTCTTCACCCACTCCTGTGAGTTTAACCAAACTCGCATGTGCAATGGTTGTTTGGGGAGATGAAACCGATTCATCTCTAGAGGAAACCCTCGCAAGACCTGTAGAATAAAATGACTGAAAGCTATAATCCAACTTCATTATAGAGTTATTAATGGCACCAAAACTCATATCATTCCCTATGGCTTCATTCTCACAACCGTGCTTGCACATTTCAATGTACCTATGAATAAGTGGGAGGTTAGTACAAGCATGGATCATTTTTGGGTTAATAATCTGCTTGCTTGCGATTATAAAGTCAATGTCACTCGTAAAGAACTTAGTTCATCCAAAAAGGTACGAGTGAATAGCAAGGTCAGAGCCTTGGTGCAAGAAAGTGGAGCTAAGGATGCTTAGATTGAAAGGCTGAATAAGAGGTTGGTTGAGGTAGAGATTGAGAGAGATGCTCTCAGAACAGAGCTGGAAAGAGAAAAAGAGAATAATGATGGCATTCTTCAAGATATGCTGAAACTCCTCCAAGTCAAAAAATAAAGCACCTAGTTCTTCCCAGCCTTAAGCCTTCCAGCTTAGTGTAGATCAACCAGTGACCTAGTTTGGGACGTTTTGTTTCTTTTGCTCATATTTTCAGTATTTTTATTTATTCTTATGCTCTGTGGTAGAATCTTATCAACCATCAACAAAATTCATTGTCTTTTGCTCTTACTGTTTGTTTATATTTCTTTGATGGTTAAAAATTCTTATCTTGATATATGATGATTAATCTATGATTGCATGTGAAGTAGCCTCAGTGGCCATGAGTAAGTTTTAAAATATGGTTATCTCACATTTTATGCAACTTTTCGATAATGCCAAAAGGGGGAAAAAGGTTGTGCTTTAAATAAGTGATGTTTACACTTTGAACAGTTTATAACCTAATGTACCTGGTCCTTGATAATAAGTGATAAAAAAGAAAAATGCTTCTAACATTGTGTTGATGTTGAAATGAGTTGAAACAAGGCCTAAGCTTATGAAAATCACAGAGTTTGTCATCATCAAAAAGGGGGAATTTGTTGGCCTAAGTAAAGGTTAGTTTTGAAGACTGACAAAGGAACTAGGATGAACCAGGTCCATCCCTTTGTGTTGATGTTGAGCTGAGTTAAAACAGGGCCTAAGCTTATGAAAAGCACAGAGTTTGTCATAATCAAAAAGGGGGAATTTATTGGCCCAAGTAAAGGTTAGTTTTGAAGACTGACAAAGGAACTCAGGATGAACCAGGTCCATCTCTCAGGTGCACAAAATGAGCAGATTCGAATATGTGGGTTGCACATGAAAGAGATAAGCTTAACTTGGTGTATTTAATATCTGCTGATCGAAAAAGTTGCATAATTGATAAGGAGAATGAGTCCTTAATCAAAGAGAACACTATTCAAGACATGGAAGGAGTTAGAAGTTGAAATCAACTAGAACTCTTCCACCAAGGAAGAGTTGCATCAGAACTCTAGTTATTCCTTCATGTACTAACTCTATAAATTGCAGGATGTTCTCATATTACATGGGTTGCACAAAAACGCAGAAGTTAAACATGAATTGAGAGCAAAATATCAAGGCTTTTTGCAAGCAGTTCGTGTGTGATTCAAGTGTGCAAACCTGAAGCTACATGAACCATATTGAGGAACCAGCTCCATAAAGAGTTTTATGTGTCTTTCTTTATTTCTAGTTCAATTGTAGTAGGTGTTTTCATATTGTACTTTTCAGCTTTTATAGAAACAATTGTAATAGGTGCTTTGAGTATTCAAGTTTGAGTTAACTTGAAGTTATCTCAATAGCTGAGGTTGTGTGCTATAACGGGATTAGAGGTAATCCTAGGTTTACAAAAAAGTTTTTGTAAATGCAGTTTTTGGCTCAGTGATGTCACGACCTGGATTTCCCACAATCGGGAGTCGTGATGGCGCCTACTATCGGAGTTAGGCAAGCCAAACATTTTAAACATTCCATGATAACACCTCAATAAATAAAACGAGTCATTTAAATAAAAGCGGAAGTCTTAAAAGCATAAATAGCTGAAAACCAAAAATCCGGAAGTCTCAATACAACTCTACCCAAATTCGGTATCACTAACTCACGAACTACCAAAGAGTGCTAAAAACAAGTTTGAATAGAAGTACATCAATGTTTGTCTCGGTTCAAGGAAAACAAACTAAATGCATAGAAGGGACTCCGGCTTGCGGACGCCAGCTAGGCTACCTCAAAAGTCCCTGGACTGAAGTCAGCTCCCGATCAACTACTGCTGTGCTCCAAAAGCTGCTCCGGCACCGTTATCTGTGCAAAAGAGCACAAAAGTGTAGCATCAGCACAACCGACCCCATGTGCTGGTAAGTGCCTGGCCTAACCCCGGCGAAGTAGTGACGAGACTAGACAGGACTACCAAACCAACATGTGCAGTTCAATACATATATATGCAATAAAAGGAAAGAATACAGAAAATTAAACAGTTAAGATGGAGGGGAGCATACTATGGGGGGAGTACAGTCCGGTTATAAAGTCAGCAATTTAAGCAAGAAAACGTGCAATAACAATAATTAATGAGGCAAGAAAATTAACAGTTGTACGACATCAACCTTTGTGCTTTTACCCTCATTCTCACCAAAAGCAATCAAATAAGTGCACGGCATCAACCTTCGTGCTTTTCCTCACATAACTCTCATATCATGGCACGGAATAACCCTTCTTGCAATTATAATTAAATCAGGGCACGGAATGTTCCTTCGTGCATAAATAATCAAAACATGGCACGAAATGACCCTTCGTGCAAATATGATCAAAACATGGCACGGAATGACCCTTCGTGCAAATATAATCAAAACATGGCACGGAATGACCCTTCGTGCAAATATAATCAAAACATGGCACGGAATGACCCTTCGTGCATTATCACTCTTCCTCACCCAAACAGAATCACAACCAAACGGGGCGAGGGGATAGACAAATAATAGGAAACGTCCCGACAAGGGAAAAACAACAATAACCTTCACATCCGGGCAAGGGAGATAATCAATATACTCAAACCATCCCGGCAAGGGATTAATCATATCTCTTTCTGTTTCCTTCATTTCTTACTCAATAGTCTTTTTATTGTTCGAGCCAACGCTCCAAAGAATGTACAATTCATAATTAGTCCTCCTACTCTTCACATTACATAGAATTTATTAATTAACATGGAAGAGTCATAACAATATCAGAATAAGAACAAACAAGGACCCATGGTCATGCTAGACACCGGTGTATAGATACTCGTCACCATGCCTATACACCATACTCAACATTTAGCAATTAGCAAACAACACTCTAATCCTATTCCCTCAAGTCAAAGTTAGATCAAACACTTACCTCGAATGCTCTAAAGTCAACTCAACCCTCTAGTATAGCTTTACCCCTCAAATTCGGCTCTAACTCAGTCAAATCTATGGAATAATGACTTTACAATATTAATAATAGCTAAACAAGCTAAACCCAATGCCTAAATATGAATTTCTAAGCTTTCTTCCCAAAAATTCCAAAATCGACCCCGGGCCCGCTTGGTCAAAACCCGAGGTTCGAACCAATTCCATGTCACCCATTCCCTCACGAGACCGGATATACAATTTGTTTTCAAATTCGACCCCAAAATGAGGTCTAAATCAAAGAAAATTGAAAAACCCTAACTCTACCCTTTTCCCCCAATTTCAACCCTAGGTTATATGATTTAGGCTTAGAAACTTACTAATTAATGAAGGAAAAGTGAAGGAAATGAGTGGGGAATTACTTACCCAAGTGGTCTTGAAGAATGGGGGCTTCAATGGTTTCCTAAAGCTTGGGAGAGAAGAGGGCTCGTGAAAATTTTGAAATAAACCCGAATGTACTGTTTCTGAAACTTTAAAAAAAATCACTGGGCGAAATTGCTCTATGCGATCGTGGAAAGGGCATTGCGATCGCATAGAGGAAGGGTTATTGGTCACTGCGATCGCGAGCCATGGAATCCGATCGCATAGAGGGTCAAAGTGGGGCTGGGCCTTTTGTGAATTATGATCGTAGAAGGTGTTGTGCGATCGCATAGAATGAGTTTGCAAAGGTATGCGATCGCATGGCCTATAATGCGATAGCATAGAACAAAGCTGGGCGACTCCAAATTAACTCTACGCGATCGCATAGAAGAAAAAGACTGGGCACTGACTGCAGAAATTCTGCAACATTTCCTAAGGCCAAAAACACCCCGAACCACCCCCGAATCACTCCCGAGCCCTCGAAGCTCCTAACCAAACACACACACTAGATCAACAACCTCATATGGACTTAACTGAGCGATCAAATCGCCATAACAACATCAAAATCAATGAATAAACCCTCAAAATCATTATTTTTTTAATTCTAACTTCATGAACTTCAAATTTTAGATATTTAGGTCCGAAACACGTCAAATGACGTCCGATTTCGACCAAATTTGATAGAAGGTGCTTAAACCATATATAAGACTTGTACCGGACGTCGGAACCAAAATACGAGCCTGATACCACAGTCTTTTAATCAATTTTCATTTCCATTTTCCTTAATAATTTTAGAAAAACAATTTCACAGAAAAATTCTTTTCTCGGGCTCTAGACCTCGGAATTCGACTCCGGGCCCATGTCCGAGTCCCATATTTTTATATGGACCCTCCGGGATCGTCAAATCACGGGTCCGGGTCCGTTTACCAAAAATATTGACCGAAGTCAACTTTAATCATTTTAAAGCCATATTTTGAAAATTTTCACAGAATTTAACATATAATCTTTCTGGCTACGCGCCCGGACTGTGCACGCAAATCAAGGCAAGTAAAAATGAGGTTTTCAAGGCCTTGGAAGTGCGGAATGAAAGAAAAAATAGATGATGACCCTCTGGGTCGTCACATTCTTCACCTCTAAAACAACCTTTCGTCCTCGAACGGACAAAAGAAAGAAGTACCTGAGTCGGGAAATAGATGAGGATAACGGCTACGCATATCAGACTCGGACTCCCAGGTCGATGCCTCAGGAGGCTGACCTCTCCACTTGACATGCACTGAAGGAAAATTCTTTGACCTCAACTGTCGAACCTGCGGTCTAGAATAGCTACCGACTCCTCCTCGTAAGACAGATCCTTGTCCAATTGGACAGTGCTGAAATCTAACATGTGGGCTGGATCACCATGATACCTCCGAAGCATGGACACATGAAACACTGGATGCACGGCTAACAAGCTGGGCGGCAAGGCCAGTCTGTAAGCTACCTCTCCCACACGATCGAGAATCTCAAATGGGCCAATGAACCTAGGGCTAAGCTTGCCCTTCTTCCCAAATCTCATCACGCCCTTCATAGTCAAAACTCGGAGCAAGACCCGCTCACCAACCATGAAAGCTACATCTCGAGCCTTACGATCCGCATAACTCTTTTGCCGCGACTGAGCTGAACGAAGCCTGTCCTGAATGATCTTGACCTTATCCAAGGCCTCTTGAACTAAATCAATACCCAATAACCGAGCCTCTCCCGGCTAAAACCATCCGACTGGAGATCGACATCGCCTACCATGCAACGCCTCATATGGAGCCATCTGAATGCTAGACTGGTAGCTGTTGTTGTAGGCGAACTCTGCTAAAGGCAAATTATTATGTTGCTTTTAATCATAAATGAGTGAAATAGATACTTAATTTGGATTTAAGCCAGAAGTGCAAAATACCATAAATAACATAATTATACAACCCAAAAACATATGTATACCAAAGTGTGCCAGAACCTGGTGTCACAAGTATTGGCATCTAGTAGAATATACAAAAGACATCTCTATCCTACTGTCTGAGATAAGGAAAGATAGCAAAAGTAAAGGAAGACTCCATTCGGCTACTGAGTGGCATAGAAAGGAAGCAGCTCACCGTGAAAGTCTCTGCCACAAGCTCAAGGGTGCGCACCGGACTGGTAACCAGATGTATCAACCTCAGACCCTGTACAATTAAGTACAGAAGTATAGTATGAGTACATAAAAAATATGTAGCCCGTGAGTATCCCGTCTAATCCCGAAGAAGTAGAGACGAGAGGTCGACTTGATACTTACTAGGGTCAGATAATATGATAATAATGTACTATGCTAAGCATAAAAGTCTCCAATAATTTACTTATTATAAAGAGAAGCAAAAATCATGTTCTTCACCATATTTCAGTTAACCATTTACATTTCTTAAACACTTAGCAAGAAATATGTCATGACTAAGCTATAGCATATATATATATATATATATATATATATATATATATATATATATATATATATATATATATATATATATATATATATCATGCGCAATTATGCCGAGGTCGACGGCCCGCTCCAACAGAAAATAAAATATGCACTGCCGAGGGTCGAACGACACGAACCATAAATGCATCTATTTATACCGAGGCGATCGGCCCGATCCCCAAATATCAAGAAAACATCAAGAATACACACAAAGGCGCATTTATATACAAATAAATTCTTACAAGGGTTTCACAAGTCTACATGTTCACTTTTATTTCTTCCAAGTCTCTAGCATATCGTAAATGTTCATATTAACAAGTCAATATAGAGATAATCACAAGTTAGGCATGATGTGGATCCTAAACTACCCAAGCAATTAATATCATAGTAGCTACGCACAGACTCTCGTCACCTAGTACGTACGTAGCCCCCGCATTTAGTAGAAAATTCTCAATTATTATTCCTATGGGGACAATTACCTCTTACAAGGTTAGAAAGGAGACTCACCTCGCTCCAAAGCGCACTTCCAATATCAAGAACAATCCTAAGACCTCAATTCGGAGCCGAACGATCACAAACTAGTTAAAGGAAGTAAGAACTAGTCACTATAGGCTTACAAGGTCGAATTCTGACTATTTAAACAATTTCCCAACCTTTTTCACAAGTTTCCTAAGTTCCGACCCCAGGCCCACTTGCCCGGATTCTGAGATTTTTCGAAGAAAGTTGTTCTCTACAACCTAAGGATCAATAATACATGATTTCTAGTTCATTTCATAAAAACTTTCGTGGTCAAATCCTAGTTTCATTAAAACCCTAGGTCTAGCTCTAACCCTTTGATTTCACTTAGTTTTTAGTGTTTAATATACCTAATATACATGTATTTAAACTAATAGAGAGTGGAATTAACTTACCTTGAAGTGATATGTTGAAATCCCCTCTTTGGAAGCTCCCAAATCACCCAAGTGTAGAGGAGAATGAAATAAATGGTCTTTGAGCTCGAATTAAATGAAGCTCACTGGCCAGAAATTTCCGCATCTGTGGTTAGGGGACCGAATCTGTGGTCTTGCACCTGCAGAATTGGCCAAAAGGGCAGGAACCGCTTCTGTGGTCTGAGGCCCGCATCTGCGGCTGGGAGGTGCTTCTACGGAGCCGCATCTGTAGCTGGGGAGCCGCTTCTTTGGCCTGGATTGCCCCTGGCCGCGTCTTTGGAGTTCTAATGACACCTGCGATCCCGCATGTATGGCCCAAGATCCGCAAATGCGGTTATGACAGAAGCAGCAACTTCAGCCCCTTAGCAATTTTCCTACTTCACTCGAGCCTCGCCCATTTGACGCTCGGGGCTCCCGAGCCCCGCCCAAATATACCGATAAGTCTAAAATCATGGAACGGACCTACTCGAACCCTCGGAACACCCGAAACAACACTAAATCTAGGATTCACCCCCCCCCCCCC
>MU709421.1:60040-76660 GCA_026770625.1 Nicotiana glauca
AAAAGTTAGGCATGATGTGGGTCCTAAACTACCCAAGAAATTAATATCATAGTAGCTACGTACGGACTCTCGTCACCTAGTACGTACGTAGCCCCCGCATTTAGTAGCAAATTCTCAGTTATTATTCCTATGGGGACAATTCCCTCTGACAAGGTTAGAAAGGAGACTCACCTCGCTCCAATGCGCACTTCCAATATCAAGAACAAGCCCAAGCCCTCAATTCGGATCCGAATGATCACAAACTAGTTAATGGAAGTAAGAACTAGTTAATATAGGCTTACAAGGTCAAATTCTAACTATTTAAACAATTTCCCAACCTTTTTCACAAGTTTCCTAAGTTCCGACCCCAGGCCCACGTGCCCGGATTCCGAGATTTTTCGAAGAAAGTTGTTCTTTACAACCTAAGGATCAATAATACATGATTTCTAGTTCATTTCATAACAAATTTTGTGGTCAAATCCTAGTTACATTAAAACCCTAGGTCTAGCTCTAACCCTTTGATTTCACTTAGTTTTTAGTGTTTAATCTACCTAATATACATGTATTTAAACTAATAATGAGTGGAATTAACTTACCTTGAAGTGCTATGTTGAAATCCCCTCTTTGGAAGCTCCCAAATCACCCAAGTGTAGAGAAGAATGAAATAAATGGCCTTTGAGCTCGAATTAAATGAAGCTCACTGCCCAGCGATTTCCGCATCTGCGGTTAAGGGACCACATCTGTGGTCCCGCACCTGTGGAAGAAAAGCCGTATTTGCAGAATTGGCCAAAAGGGCAGGAACCGCTTCTGCGATCTGAGGCCCGCATCTGCGACTGGGAGCCGCTTCTGCGGTCTTGGCCTGGATTTCCCCTGGCCTCTTCTACGGAGTTCTGACCACACCTGCGGCCCAAGAACTGCAGATGCGGTTATGGCAGAAGCAGCAACTTCAACCCCTTAGCAATTTTCCTACTTCACTCGAGCCTCGCCCGTTTGACGCTCGGGGCTCCCGAGCCCTGCTCGAACATACCGACAAGTCTGAAATCACGGGACGGACCTACTCAAACGCTCGTAACACCCGAAACAACACTAAATTATGACAACCCAAAGGGTCATCACTGGATTTCTCTCTTTTTTTGTGCTCTCGGGGCCTTGAAAACCTCACTTTTAGTTGCCTCATTTTACGTGCACACTCCGGACGCGTAGCCAGATAGATTATATATTAAATTCTGTGAAAAATTTCAAAATGTGGCTTTAAAATGATTAAAGTTGACTTCGGTCAACATTTTTGGCAAACAGACCCGGACCCGTAATTTGACAGACCCGGAGGGTCCGTAGAAAATATGGCACTCGGGCATATGCCCGAAGTCAAAATCCGAGGTCTAGAACCCAAGTAAAAGAATTTTTCTGTGAAATTATTAATTGCTAATTGCTAAATGATCGAGTACGATGTATAGGCATGGTGACGAGTATCTATACACCGGTGTCTAGCATGACCATGGGTCTTTGTTTGTACTTATTCTGATATTTTTGGGACTCTTCCATGCTAAATGATGAATTCTACATAATGTGAAGAGTATGAGGATTAGTTATGAATTGTGAATTCTTTGGAGCGTTGGCTCAAACGATGAAAATACTATTGAGTAAGAAATGAAAGAAATGGAAAGAGATATGATTAATCCCTTGCCGGGATGGTTTGAGTATATTGATTATCTCCCTTGCCGGGTTGTGAAAGTTGTTATTGTTGCTCCCTTGCCGGGATTTAGTTGTTTAATTGTGTTTTCCCTTGCTGGGACATTTTTTATTATTTGCTTATTTCCCTCGCCCGTTTGGTTGTGATTGCTGTTTGGGTGAGGAAGAGTGATAATGCACGAAGGGTCATTCCGTGCCATTTTTGATTATATTTGCACGAAGGGTCATTCCGTGCCATGTTTTGATTATTTATGCACGAAGGGACATTCTGTGCTCTGATTTGACTATAATTGCACGAAGGGTCATTCCGTGCCATGAAATGAGAGTTATGTGAGGGAAAGCACGAAGGGTGATGCCGTGCATTCTATTTGATTGTTTTTGGTGAGAATGAGAGTAAAAGCACGAAGGTTGATGCCGTGCAACCGTTGATTCTCCTATTTTGTTAATTATTGTTATTGCCCTGTTCCTTACTTAAGTTGTTGACTTTATATCCGGATTGTACTTCCCCCATAGCATGCTTCCCTCCCTTTAACTGTTTTAATTTCGGTATTCTTTCCTTTATTGCATATATATATATATATATATATATATACAGCATAGGTTGATTTGGTAGTCCTGTCTAGCCTCGTCACTACTTCGCCGGGGTTAGGCCAGGCACTTACCGGCACATGGGGTCAGTTGTGCTGATGCTACACTTTTGTGCTTTTTGCACAGATCACGGTACCAGAGCAGCTTTTGGATCACAGCAGTAGTATATTGATCGGGAGTTGACTTCAGTCCAGGGACATACAAGGTAGCCTAGCTGGCATTCGCAGGCCGAAGTCCCTTTCCATATTTTCAGTTTGTTTTCATTGTATCGAGATAGACATTACGTATTTTTCTATTCAGAATTGTTTGTAGCACTCTTTAGTGGTTCGTGAGGTAGCGACTCCAGTCTTGGGTAGAGAAATATCAAGCTTCCGCATTTTGGGTTTCCAGTTATTTATGTTACAAAAGACTTTCAATTTTATTTAAAGGTTTAATATTATTATTACTGTTGTGTTACTATCCGAAAATGTTTAAATGCTTGGCTTGCCTAGCTCCGACAGTTGGCGCCATCACGACTCCCGATGGTGGGAAATTCGGGTCGTGACAAGTTGGTATCAGAGCTCTAGGTTACATAGGTCTTGCTACTCACGGACAAACTTGGTAGAGTCTGAGGGATCGGTACGGAGACGTCTGTATTTATCCCAGAGGCTACGTAGTTAGTAAAAGTTTCACTTTTGTTCCTTATTGTCGTGCGATTCTGTTTCTCAAATACTGATTGTCTTTCTACTCTGTTCTTTCGCAGATGGCGAGAACACGTGCTTCCTCTTCTACCACGCAGTAACCTGAGCCCCCAGCAGTAGCTCATGGGAGGGGCAGAGGTCGAGGTCGTGCCAGAGGCCGAGGCAGGGGCAGAGCTCAGCCCCGGGCAGTAGTCCTAGCCTCATATTGACTATGACGAGGAGGTTCCAGCCCCAGCAGCTCCGGTGGGCCCAGCTCAGGTCCCAGGAGCGGTCATGGTCACCCAGATCTTCAGGACGCTTTAGTCAGATTGGTAGGCTTTATGGAGAGCATCACTAGAGCGGGTTTGCTTCCAGTAGCACCAGCCACTTCTCAGGATGGAGGAGGGGTTCAGACTCCTACTACACGTACTCTGGAGCAGGTAGCTTTCCAGGCTCATGTCCCAGTGGTTTAGCCAGCTGTGACGGCTCAGCCAGGTATTGCAGCCCAGGCCGGCGATGGAGCGGCTATGTCTTCAGATGCTTTGTAGAGATTTGATCGGTTCTCCAAGCTCTTCACCACCACATTCAGCGGTACTTCATCGGAGGATCCACATGATTTCTTATTCAGCTGCCATGAGATCCTTAGGACTATGGGTATTGTGGAGACCAATGGGGTCGATTTCGCCACCTTCCAGCTTGCAGGATCCGCAAAGACTTGGTGGAGGGACTATTGCCTATATAGACCAGCAGGGTCTCCAGCATTGACATGAGATTAGTTCGCGGAGTTGTTTTTGGAGAAGTTTCTCCCAGTCACTCAGCGGGAGGCACTTCGCAGGCAGTTCGAGCGCCTCCAGCAGGGCTCCATGACAGTCACCCAGTATGAGACGTTGTTCATTGATTTGGTACGCCATGATATTGTTATACTCCCAACAGAGCGAGAGAGGGTGTGGAGGTTTATTGATAGATTGATTCAGCCGATCCGTCTCCAGATGGCTATGGGAGCTGGTAGTGAGATTTCCTTTCAGGAGGCGGCCAATGCGGCCTGCAGAGTTGAGATGGCCTTTGCATGAGGAGGTGGTCATATGTCGGATAAGAGGCCTCGTCATTCTGGTAGGTTCAGTGGTACCTTGTTTGGAGGTAGGGATTCTTATGGTAGAGGCCATTCACCGAGGCCCTTTCAGTAAGAACTCCAGGTCTCTCATAGTACTCCAAGCGGCGGTGGTTCTCAGCAGCATTTTTTTGATCAGCAACCTATCAGTGCACCTCCACTTCAGAGCTTCCGGGGAGGACATTCAGGTCGACAGGGCTAGCAGTCTCAGCAGCCGAGGGCTTGTTATGGTTGTGGTGACCCTGGTTACATTATCAGATTTTGCCCTCGAGCCTCAGGTAGCTCTCAACAGCAGGGTCCTCGTCCCATGATTCAGGCACCGGTTGATCCACAGCTCGCCCAGCCAGCTAGAGGTGGGGGTAGGGATCATAGAGGTGGAGGTAGAGACCGTAGAGGTGGAGCTCGGACCAGCAGAGGTAGGGGTCAGCCAGTAACGGATCGTCCCAGAGACATGGTTCAGGGAGGTGGGGCCCAGCCCCGGTGTTACATTTTGACAGCCAAGCCAGAGGCTGAGTCGTCAGATGCTGTTATTACAGGTACTATTCTGGTTTGTGATAGGGATGCTTCAGTGCTATTTGACCCTGACTCTACGTATTCATATGTGTCGTCCTATTTTGCACCCTACCTGGCTCTGTCTAGTGATGCTTTGGGCATTCTTGTTTATGTATCTACACCGGTGGGTGACTCCATAGTGGTCGACCGGGTCCATTATTCCTGTGTGGTAGTGTTTGAGGGTCTTGAGACCCGTGTTGATTTATTGCTCTTAGACATGGTGGATTTTGACGTTATATTAGGGATGGATTGGTTGTCCCCATATCATGCTATCCTGGATTGTCACGCTAAGATCGTGACCTTGGCTTTGCCAAATTTGCCCCGACTAGAGTACAGAGGGACCCCAGGTCATGCCACTCATAATGTTATTTCATATGTTAAGGCTCGACGCATGGTCGAGAAGGGGTGTTTAGCTTATCTGGCATATGTTCGCGACTCCAGCGCAGAGGATCCTTCTATTGACTCTGTTCCTATTGTTCGGGAGTTCCCCAAGGTTTTCCCTTCAGACCTGCAGGGTATGCCGCCCGACAGGGATATTGATTTCTGTATTGATTTGGTCCCAGGCACGCAACCCATTTCTATTCCACGTATTGCATGGCCCCACCAGAGTTAAAGGAGTTAAAGGACCAGTTGCAAGATTTGCTAAAGAAGTGTTTTATCAAGCCTAGTGTTTCTCCTTGGGGTGCGCCAGTGTTATTTGTGAAGAAAAAGGATGGATCGATGAGGATGTGCATTGATTACCGGAAATTGAACAAGGTGATGATAAAGAACAAGTATCCACTACTGAGGATTGATGATTTGTTTGACCAGTTTCAGGGTGTAAAGGTGTTTTCAAAGATAGACTTAAGATCTGGCTACCATCAGCTGAGGATTAAGGCGTCTGATGTCCCTAAGACAACATTACGCACTCGGTACGGGCATTATGAGTTTTTGATCATGTTATTTGGGTTGACCAATGCCCCAGCCTCATTTATGGAGTATTGATGAACCGAGTGTTCAGACCATACTTGGACTTGTTCGTGATAGTCTTTATTGATGATATTCTGGTGTACTCCCGCAGTCAGGAGGAGCACGAACAACACCTTAGAGTGGTTCTTCAAACTTCGAAGGATAGTCAGTTGTATGCTAAGTTCTCGAAGTGCGAGTTCTGGTTGAGTTCGGTTGCATTTCTGGGTCATGTCATATCAGCAGAGGGTATTCAGGTGGACCCGAAGAAGATTAAGGAAGTCAAGAATTGGCCTCGACCAGCGTCAGTGACTGAGATTCAAAGTTTCTTGGGCTTAGCAGGTTATTACCGTCGGTTCGTGGAGGTGTTTTCATCTATAGCAGCCCCGATGACCAGGTTGACCCAGAAGGGTGCCCAGTTCAGATGGTCGGATGAGTGTGAGGCGAGCTTTCAGAAGCTCAAGACAGCTCTGACTTCGGCACCGGTATTGGTTTTGCCCACAGGCTCAGGGCCTTATACAGTTTATTGTGATGCTTCCCGTATTGGACTTGGTGCGGTATTGATGTAGGATGGCAGAGTCATTGCTTATGCTTCGAGGCAATTGAAGATCCACGAGAAGAATTATTCGGTTCATGATCTAGAGTTGGCAGCCATTGTTTACACTTTAAAGATTCTGAGGCATTACTTATATGGTGTGACGTGTGAAGTGTACACCGATCACAAGAGTCTGCAATACTTATTCAAGCAGAAGGAGTTGAACTTGAGGCAGCGGAGGTGGTTGGAGATATTGAAGGATTATGATGTTACTATTTTGTACCACCCAGGGAGAGCCAATGTGGTGGCCGATGCATTGAGTAGGAAGTCCGCCAGCATGGGTAGTCTTGCTTATGTTCCGGTCAGCCAGAGACCGCTTGCTTTGGATATTCAGGCCTTGGCCAATCTGTTTGTGAGATTGGACATTTCTGAGCCTAGCAGAGTGTTAGCTTTCACTGTCGCTCGTTCTTCATTATTGGAGCGTATCCGTGATCGGCAGTTTGATGACCCCCACTTGTGTGTCCTGAGAGACACGGTGCAGCATGGAGGTGCCACAAAGGTGACCTTAGATGATGATGGTGTTTTGAGGTTACAAGGGCGAGTTTGTGTGGCCAATGTCGATGGGATTCGAGAGTTAATCTTAGCGGAGGCCCATAGTTCGCGGTATTCTATTCAGCCGGGCGTCGCGAAGATGTATCAGGACTTGTGGCAGCATTATTGGTGGCGTAGGATGAAGAAAGATATTGTTGCATATGTGGCTCGATGTTTGAACTGTCAGCAGGTTAAGTATGAGCATCAGAAGAAGTTGTTAGGCTGGAAGTGGGAGAGGATTACCATGGATTTCGTTACCGGACTTCTGATGACTCGGAAGAAGTTTGATGCTATTTGGGTCATTGTTGATAGGCTGACCAAGTCAGTGTATTTTATTCCTATTGCCGCCACTTATTCATCGGAGAGGTTAGCTGAGATCTACATCCGAGGGATTGTTCGCCTTCATGGGGTGCCAGCATCTATCATTTCGGACAGGGGTACGCAGTTTACCTCGCGCTTTTGGAGAGTAGTTCAGCAGGAGTTGGGCACCCAGGTTCAGTTGAGCACAACATTCCATCCCCAGACGGACGACCAGTCTTAGAGGACTATTCAGATATTTGAGGATATGCTCCGAGCCTGTGTCATTGATTTTGGAGGCTCGTGGGACCAGTTTTTGCCTTTAGCAGAGTTCGCCTACAACAACAGCTACCAGTCCAGCATTTAGATGGCTCCATATGAGGCGTTGTATGGTAGGAGATGTCGGTCTCCAGTCGGATGGTTTGAGCCGGGAGAGGCTCGGTTATTGGGTACATTTTTAGTTCAGGAGGCCTTGGATAAGGTCAATATCATTCAGGACATGCTTCGTTAGGCTCAGTCGTGGCAAAAGAGTTATGCGGATCGCAAGGTTCGAGATGTAGCTTTCATGGTTGGTGAGAGAGTATTGCTCCGTGTATCGCCTATGAAGGGCGTGATGAGATTTGGGAAGAAGGGTAAGCTTAGCCCTAGGTTCATTAGCCCATTTGAGATTCTCGATCGTGTGGGAGAGGTGGCTTACAGATTTGCCTTGCCATCTAGCTTGTCAGCCGTGCACCTAGTGTTTCATATGTCCATGCTTCGGAGGTATCACGACGATCCAGCCCACGTGTTAGATTTCAGACTTGTCCAGCTGGACAAGGATCTGTCTTATGAGGAGGAGCCGGTAGCTATTCTAGACCGGCAGGTTCGACAGTTGAGGTCGAAGAGTTTTCCTTTAGTGCGTGTCTAGTGGAGAGGCCAGCCTCCTGAGGCATCGACCTGGGAGTCCGAGTCTGATATGTGGAGCCGTTATCCTTATCTATTTCTTGACTCAGGTACTTCTTTCTTTTATCCGTTCGAGGACGAACGATTGTTTTAGAGGTGGAGAATGTGACGACCCAAAGGGTCATCACCAAATTTCTCTCTTTTTTCGTGCTCCTGAGGCCTTGAAAACCTCACTTTTAGTTGCCTCGATTTGCGTGTGCAGTCCGGGCGCGTAGCCGGAAAGATTATATATTAAATTCTGTGAAAATTTTCAAAATGTGGCTTTAAAATGATTAAAGTTGACTTCGGTCAACATTTTTGGTAAACGAACCCGGACCCGGACACGGACCCGGACCCAGACCCGTGATTTGATGGACCCGAAGGGTCCGTAGAAAAATATGGGACTCGGGCATGTGCCCAGAGTCGAAATCCGAGGTCTAGAACCCGAGTAAAAGAATTTTTCTGTGAAATTATTCATTGCTAATTGCTAAATGATCGAGTACGGTGTATAGGCATGGTGACGAGTATCTATACACCGGTGTCTAGCATGACCGTGGGTCCTTGTTTGTACTTATTCTGATATTTTTGGGACTCTTCCATGCGAAATGATGAATTCTACATAATGTGAAGAGTATGAGGATTTGTTATGAATTGTGAATTCTTTAGAGCGTTGGCTCGAACGATGAAAATACTATTGAGTGAGAAATGGAAAGAGATATGATTAATCCCTTGCCGGGATGGTTTGAGTATATTGATTATCTCCCTTGCCGGGATGGTTTGAGTATATTGATTATCTCCCTTGCCGGGATGTGAAAGTTATTGTTGCTCCCTTGCTGGGATTTAGCTGTTTAATTGTGTTTTCCCTTGCCGGGACATTTCTTATTATTTGCTTATTTCCCTCGCCCGTTTGGTTGTGATTGTTGTTTGGGTGAGGAAGAGTGATAATGCACTAAGGGTCATTCCGTTCCATGTTTTATTATATTTGCACGAAGGGTCATTCCATGCCATGTTTTGATTATATTTGCACGAAGGGTCATTCCGTGCCATGTTTTGATTATATTTGCACGAAGGGTCATTCTGTGCCATGTTTTGATTATTTATGCATGAAGGGACATTCCGTACTCTGATTTGACTATAATTGCATGAAGGGTCATTCCATGCCATGAAATGATAGTTATGTGAGGGAAAGCACGAAGGGTGATGCCGTGCATTCTATTAGATTGTTTTTGGTGAGAATGAGAGTAAAAGCACGAAGGTTGATGCTGTGCAACTGTTGATTCTCCTGTTTTGTTAATTATTATTATTGCCCTGTTCCTTACTTAAGTTGATGACTTTATATCCGGATTGTACTTCTCCCATAGCATGCTTCCCTCCCTTTTAACTGTTTAATTTCGGTATTCTTTCCTTTATTGCATATATATATATATATATTGAACTGCACAGGTTGATTTGGTAATCCTGTCTAGCCTCGTCACTACTTCGCCGGGGTTAGGCCAGACACTTACCAGCACATGGGGTCGGTTGTGCTGATGCTACACTTCTGTGTTTTTTGCGCAGATCATGGTATCGGAGCAACTTTTGGACCACATCAGTAGCATATTGATCGGGAGCTGACTTCAGTCCAGGGACTTACGAGATAGCCTAACTGGCGTTCGCAAGCCGAAGTCCCTTTCCATATTTTCAGTTTGTTTTCATTGTATCGAGACAGACATTATGTATTTTTCTATTCAGACTTGTTTGTAGCACTCTTTAGTGGTTCTTGAGGTAGCGACTCCAGTCTTGGGTAGAGAAATATTAAACTTCCGCATTTTGGGTTTCCAGTTATTTATGTTACAAAAGACTTCCGCTTTTATTTAAAGGTTTATTATTGTTATTACTGTTGTATTATTATCCAAAAATATTTAAATGCTTGGCTTGCCTAGCTCCGACAGTAGGCGCCATCATGACTCCCGATGGTGGGAAATCCGGGTCGTGACATAAATATAGGATTCACCCCCCTAAAACCAAATGACTTAAAATAATGAACTTCAAGTTCTTAATTCTCCTCTAACGGGTCAAAACGCCCTTAAACCACTCGGATTGATACCAAATTTTACGGTCAAGTCCTAAACGATATTACGGACCTGCACCAAGCGTCGGAACCAAAATACGAGCCCGCTGACTAGGAATTCAACGATTTCTAAGTTTCTTTAATTCTTTAAAACTTCGATTTAACAATTTCTAATAAAAAATTATTAATCTGGCTAGGGGCCTCGGAATTCGATTCTGGACATACGCTCGGGTCCTATATTTTTTCACGGACCTTCCGAGACCGTCAAATCACGAATCCGGGTCCATTTTTCCCATAAAGTTGACCGAAGTCAAACTTGGTCTTTTAAGAGAATCTTGAAGAAGCAATTGAACATATTTCACTCAAAACTCTTCTAACTTCTGAACCAACCATCCCCGCAAGTCATAAATTGGCTAAAGCAAGCACGAAAAGTTTTATTTAAGGGAATGGGGTTCTAAAAGGCAAAACGACCAGTCGGATCGATATAAGCCATAACTCATTCGTCACCCACTATGCACCTCTCATATCGGACGATCATCAACAACCCTTTATGGCTCTGGACGATCTGGATAATACTGATCCCAATCATGATGCGTAATGGAGGTGCCCATGATCAAAACTGGAGCTGATAGGGTAAATTGTGAAGTCCCTAGTGACAGCTGAAGGCTGAATGACGGCATATCATGAGGAGCATCGTGTAGCTCAGGGTAGTCACTTAGCTGACCATCTCTAATATCCTTTACGGGTACCTCAATGCCCCCTCCTCGCTGATGATTACAACCACGTAGGCTACCCCTTCCTCTTTGGCCACGACTTCTACGTCTACCACGTTTAGGGGACATTTGTGGACCATGATGGTATTCCTCGGGTGGAACACACGTATCCTCGTAACCTAAGTGCGCATCCTCTAGGGCACGTCTCAATGTCTCAGTAGGAAGATCACCAACCCGATGACCAAGCCCATGCAAACTTTCGCTTTGTCACTTATATGTC
Source organism: Nicotiana glauca (assembly GCA_026770625.1). Lineage (NCBI taxonomy): Eukaryota > Viridiplantae > Streptophyta > Magnoliopsida > Solanales > Solanaceae > Nicotiana > Nicotiana glauca. The sequence goes on from MU709421.1 coordinate 70,948, forward strand.
GTAGCATCTCCAGCACCAACTGGTAGAATTAGTGTAAGCCAATAGCATGTATAGCATATAACATTTTAATTAGGGAAGGATGTTAAAGTAATGTAACATTACAAGTATAACAAATAACATACCATTGCCTCATGCCTCCCGGCATATGGAACGTACCAACCACCAGTGCGCTGAACGGGATTCCCGATCAGAAGGCGAGTAACACTGCGATACCATCCTATGTACTCATGCTCCCCATCCAAATGGTCAGGCCAGAATCAGGCCATATCTATGATCCCAATCCTTTATCTAGGACTCTAGCCAGGCCAAATATGTCTGGTCGACCTTGCAGCGATCATCCCACTGGTAGTGTGTGGGATGCCAAGTGGGCGGAATAGGTGAAATCTTGCATCGTCCAAATTGTCGAAGGACTCGCTCGGTGGTATGATGATCGACTATATCGAAACATATAAGTGGGATTGAAGACATCCATATAGCTCGATTGCGGGAGCAATAATTTGGCAATCTAGCAATGAGCTTGTCGTTGTATGGCCTCCATATGAACTATTTATTAAACACAAGAATTGTAAGTAAACACAAGACATACCAAGTCAGGCCAAGTAAGCTTAAGTATATATATACCTGAGCGTCTTGAAGTAAATCCAACAAATCCCTGTAATAAGGGAGATGATGTCGAGCCTCGACCTCGCGGGCGTGGCCTTGCTTATTTACTCACCTCCTAGCTAGTGATAGAAATAGTGAAGGTGGTGTATCTGGAGCTATCGCTAGCAGAGGTGGCTGGAACTGCAGGAATCGATCCCAAGCCCAAACCTAATAATGATTGTGGATGTAAAATTTAAGTCATTTTTTACTATATCTGTTATAATCATGAAGGAAATTGATTATGCTATCACCTGCAACAGTGGTATAAAACCGGCAATGTCTCTCATGGTGCCCATGGACAACAGGCACAACTGCCTATAAAGGTAGGCTAGATTTTTGTAATCGGGTAACTCATCTAGCCGCTCCAGATGATGTAGAAATCACAAGCTAACTAGGTTTCCCGAAGTATTCGGGAACAGGATACCACCAAGCCTAATCGGCAATAGTAACATATAAATAAACAAATCCGGATAAAAAACAAAAAATAATTATATTACAAAACGATCTCAAAAAGCATACAACACAGTAAAAATAACTCATCACGAGTTTAACCAAAAAGTGAGTCGGAATACCTCGATTTAGAGTTTTTTTGGATCCGGTGTCAGCTCGCTAAAATACGGAGGGGACACAATTTTTGGGGACGGGGGGCTCCAATGGAGATTTTTGCATAAAAAATAGGGAGGGGAGGATCGTTTTACTGTGTTCTGTCGAGGAAGATGGCTGGGCCATTTTTGATATAAGTATAGCTCATATATGAGATGTGCTATACCTACCTATCTTTTCAACTTCAGGTATAGCGCATTCCTTACGTGCGCTATACATATTTTGACCGCCATTCAAAATTCAAATATAGCGCATGAGTTTCATGCTTTACACCTTAACGGACAAACATGTCGTTAAGGTATAGCGCATTCAACCCATGTGTTATATATAAATTCGTTATCAGTTGGTTATTTTACCTATTTATGTGTTTTGAGTCCAAGAAAATATTACTTTGGTTCCGGACTCTAATGAAAACACATATGTTTCAAAACTTGACTATAAAGGAAACGTAAAAATGTACCAAATCGATAATCTGAATTAAATCAGAAAGAAAAATTCGATTATGGTTTGGTTTGATTCGATTTGGTGTTAGGAAATTTTTTTTTACACTTAATTGGTTTTGTTTGGTTTTAACTAAAACTATACAAATTAAAAAAAAAATAATATATTTAAAAAATATTTATTTTTAATGTAATTTATGAATATTTCTAAAACTTTTCACGGTTCTCTCTTTGATGTGGCACATTGCAGGACAACTTCGTCCAATAATTGGCAGAAAAAAATCCTATCTTTTAGCATTTGACATAGGTAGCCTGAATTTAATGTTTAAGAATCTCCTCTCTTCTAATGATTTGTCACAAATCTCTACAATCTAAGTGTTCGACATTCTTTCAATATTTTCTCGCAAATCTCTATAATCTTTTTATAGGTTTTTTAATTATTTCTCACAAGCACTAAAAATATGTTAAAAAAATAAAAATATAGTTTGTATATTGCAACATATAACACAATAATAATAGGTGTTAGTTGTACATCATACCCCTTTACAATTTTAAATTACTAAAACAAATGACCATTTTAGATCTCTTAGGGGTAAAAGACAGTTCTCTTACGTGTAAAAGTAAATCTCCATGTGTAAAAAAAAAAAAGGAATGGTCATAAAACTAAAAACAAGATTGTAATGTGGCTCTTTACAAACTTGTTTTTAATTTTGTGACTCTACTTTTTTTTTTTTTTTTTTTTTTTCACGGGGGAAACCATTAAAANATCTTAAATTATAAATTGTGAAAGGGCATGATGTCCAAATACCACATAATAATATGTGTCTCACAATATATAACATAATAATAATTACATTATTTGTATATCACAATGTATAATAAATAATATTTCTGAAATGTATATTACAAAAGTTGTATATCAGAATTTAATAAACAAAAAGAAATAATTTTTTAAAAGAAAAATATTACACCAATTTTTTAGTTTGTATTTCACAATTATGTTTTTGGTCTTTTTTTTTTTATTTTCTCACAAGCACTAAAAATATAAAAAATATAAATATATTATATCACAGTGTATAACACAATAACAATTCTATTTTTGGAAATCACAATGTATAATAGGATAGTAATGTGTATATGAAAATGTATAACACAATTTTATTAAAAAAAAATAAAATTAAAGAAAAATATTGCACCGATTTTTTAGTTTGTATATCACAATTAGTTTTTCTAATTTTTTTTCATTTCTCGAACTAAAAATATGAAAAATATAAATATAATTTATATATCATAGTGCATAAAACAATAATAATGTCTATCTCAACATATATAACATAATAATAATTGTATTATTTGTATATCAGAGTATAAAATGCAATAATAATATGTATCTGAAAATGTATAAACAGTCTTTTGATACAAAGGAAGGATAAAACTAACTTCATCCTTAGAATAAATAGCAGTAAGACGAGAGAAAGAATTCAAAAAAAGTCATAAAATCATTATAATCTAATAAAGAAAGAGTAGGGGCAGAGGTATATCAGAGTGAATTAACTCAAATAGTACACTAGAATGACTCTCACTATAGAAATATTATATTAGAATATGCTTAGCCCTCTTGCATACATTATACTGCAACTCAGACACACCTGATTCAAATAAACTAATAATTTGCCTGAATCACGAGTCTTATATACTGTGTTACGATCACCTCATATTGATAAAAAGTCCAGAGAACAGTGCTGGAAAAGATTGGACTATTCCCTACCGAGACAACATAAACTGATTCAAATAAACTAAGAATTAAGACTCGCAGCATCGACACATGAAGATGCTCTAATCTACGATGTCATAACTCGGCTTCATTATAAGAAGAAGAGTTCTAAGGCCTGTGTGGAGGACATAAGAGCAGAAGTATCACAATTCTTTTAAGAAAAAATACTACATCAATTTTTTCGTTTGTATATCACAAAAATTGTATATTACAAATAGATTTTTTGTTTTTTTATTTCTCATAAGCACTAAAAATATAAAAAATTATAAATATAATTTGTACATCACAATGTATAATACAATAATAATATATATCTAGAGATGTATAACACATTAATTATTGCATTATTTGTGTATCAAAATGTATAATACAATATGTATATATTATCACGAAATTGTATATCACAATTTTATTAAACAAAAAGAAACAATTTTTAAAAGAAAAATACTACACCAGTTTATCCCTCTTAATTCAAAAAGAAAATAAATAAAGAAACAAACATTACCATCCAGCAATTAAATCAAAAATAATTTTGATAAAAAAAGTACTACAGCAGTTTTGTGAGAAAAAAAGACCTCATCGAACCTTCGTATCCTACAGATCCTCAAAAATCGCAAGAATTTCAGGGAGTGATTATCAATCAAAAGAGAAATTGAAGCATATAAAATATTTTCAAAGAAAATAAAAAAAGAAAGTACCTGAATATAGCAAAGAAAAAAAGATCAATTCTGAAGACAGGTTACTATTTTTGTGGGAGATGGCTATAGAATGCCAATTTTTTGGGCTTTTTTTTTTGCCAAATATAATCTGTTACATCTCATAATTTAATATTAAAATTAGTCGTAGTAATCCCTGTGAGCTAAAAGGGATTAAGACCATTCATTTCTCTCTTTTTCGACATGTTCCTTTCTTCTTTATTTCCTTATATTTCTCTACATTGGCTACCTTATAGATAATACTTCTGTGGATCAGTACATGTATAAGGAACCTTATATATAAAGAGAAAATATTTAATTTTGGATCTATTCTTTTTGAAACAAGAATTTCGGTGTTCTTTTTTTTGTATGTGTAATGATAACAGCTAGGGGTGTACATAGGTCGGGTTGGTTCGGATTTTACAATTACCAAGCCAAACCAATTGTGTCGGGTTATTAAATCTAAACACCAAACCAAACCAATAAAACTCGGGTTTTTCGCTCTCGGTTTTTCTCGAATTTTTTCGGGTTTTCGGGTTATTCAGGTTTTTTCGGATTTTTTTCCCGATAAAATCTTCGTAAAACAAAACACATGAATTGTGCTCAAAATATTTTATCTTTAACCCTAGTAAGATACAACTACATAAAATATTTTCCAAGAAAATAAGTACAAAATATGAGATATGTCATGGCATTATCCTAAAATATTCAACAATAAAGTCAATAAAAGTATGTAATATGAATATTCCTAATTAAAAAATCATAATAAAAATAAACAAAATCTAAAAGTGCTAAGTCATGCTAAAATAAGTAGACTAATAAGGGATTATTAATTACATGACTAAGCGCTAAAGAAGAAATAAAAATAGGTTATGCATTTTTATCTAAATTATTGCAAAAAATAAAATAAATATTCAATATATTCTCGTTCGTAGTATTGAATTGAATGTCTTTTGTAAGCATTAGTATTGATTTGATTTTGGTTTGGGCTCTTGTTAGCATTATTTAATTTACTAATATTAATGGCTATAAAACTTATTGAAACATTTACAAGTTCTAAGTCCAACCTTGAAGTAATACCTTAAAAGGTAATTATGAATCTTTTTAAGAAATATTTATAAATTACATCATAATAAGTATATTTATATATTAAATATATCTAAAATTTCTATATATATAATGTCGGGTTGGTTTGGTTTCGGTTTGACTTTCTTTCATTAAAACCAAACCAAACCAATTATGATCGGGTTTTTTCTTCCAACGCCAAACCAAACCATGGTCGGGTTTTTTTCTCGGTTTGACTCAGATTATCGGGTTAGTGCGGTTTGTCGGTTTCCTTTGTACACCCCTAAATTAACAGCCAGTTACTGATTTTGATGTTTTATTTGTATATAAACACTGCAGCTTTAATAATGTGATATAAAACTTTAAAAATACTTCACCTCTAGATTCAACTTTTGTAAAACTGACTTGAACTTCTTCTAATTTTGCTTGTGTATCGTCTTGGTGAACGTTGAGGTACGAGGTTTCTAATCTTTTTTAGTTCTAACCCTCAATAT
>MU709421.1:86795-113307 GCA_026770625.1 Nicotiana glauca
TACTCAGACTTCACCCCAACCAAGTCACACATCTCCTTATAACTCCTTCATTGAGGCAATTTGCCAAACACATTGTGGGCAAACCTTTGTTAAGCACCTTTTTAGCCCAATGGAATCAAGAAAAACCTCTCCAAATCAATGATAAACACACCCACACACCCCACACTTATTCAACAACATCACCCCTCAATTCATACCATACGAATCATTAGCAACACAGCCCCTTCACCAATCATATGTTCAAACAAACAACGAACTACTACTCTACTACAAGAATACCAACTAAGATTTATCATTATATAACTTAAAAACAATATACAAAAGCATACAATACAACAACAAGAGAAAGAAAAGAGAAGGAGGATAGAATCAAACCTTGTGGGGAAAAAGAGTAAAAACTTGTGAAGGGGGAAGATGAGGAAGAGGGGGGTTAGGGTTTTGAGGGGAGTTGAGAGGAAAATTTTTTTTTTGGGGTTGAGGGGTGGGAGAATCGTTTTCAATGTGAGTGTGGGAGTGAGGGGAAGGGTTTTTTAAGTATTGGAGTTGTTATAAGTTATGAATTTATAATGAAAAGGGAAAAAGAAGAAAATGAAAAAAATAAAAAACTTACCTGTTCAGGCCCGACCGTGGTCAGCCGCGGTTCTTTACAGACCCTTCCGCGGTCGCGGAGGACCCCCCCCCCCCTTTTTTTTAGTTTTTTACAATAGCTAAAAGAGTTACATGTTACATTACAATAATTTCGTGGGTTACCTCCCACGCAGCGCCTGATTTAACATCGCGGCACGACGCAAATAGTGGAGTTCTTACTCCTTGTTTTCTTATTGGGGTTCTTTGAAATGTGACACCATTGTATCCCCTTTTTCATCAGCTGATCCAAGGTAGTGTTTTAACCTTTGTCCATTGACAGAGAATTTGTTTGTCTCGTCAGTTGATTCAATCTCCACCGCTCCACTAGCAAACATTTGCACTACTCTGAATGGCCCAGACCATCGGGATTTTAACTTACCCTAAAACAATCTCAGTCTTGAGTTGTACAGTAATACCATATCACCGGTTTGGAAGTCTCTATCCACGATGTGCTTATCATGCATTTTCTTCATCCATTCCTTGAAAAGCCTCGTGCTCTCAAAGGCGTGATAGCGGAATTCCTCTAGCTCATGCAGCTCTGTTAGTCGATTTTGTCCAGCTGCTTCGGGATCAATGTTCAATTGTTTCAATGCCCACCAAGCACGGTGTTCTAGCTCCACATGTAAATGACAAGCCTTCCCAAACACCAACTTGTATGGTGACATACCTATTGGCATTTTGAATGCAGTTCTATATGCCCAGAGTACATCGTCCAGCTTATTTGCCCAATCCGTTCGTGTTGCGTTTACAGTCTTTGTTAACACACTTTTAATCTCTCTGTTGGACACTTCAACTTGCCCACTGGTTTGCGGATGGTAAGGAGTTGCCACTTTGTGGTGAACATCACATTTAGCAAGCAATTTCTCGAAGGCTCTATTGCAAAAGTAAGTGCCTTCGTTGCTGATGATCGCCCTTGGTACCCCAAACCGGGTGAATATGTGCTTCTTCAAGAATCAAACTACCACTCGTGCATCATTGGTGGGCAAAGCTGCAGCTTCCACCCATTTAGACACATAATCCACCGCCATCAGTATGTACTTATTACCGAATGAGCTGACAAAGGGACCCATGAAGTCTATCCCCCACACGTCAAACACCTCTACTTCTTGAATTAGTTTTATTGGAATCTCATGGTGACGGGAAATATTTCCCGTCCTTTGGAATTCGTTGCAGCCCTTTACCAAGAGGTGTGCATCTCTAAACACAGTTGGCCAAAAAAATCCGGCCTCCAGCACTTTCGCAGCAGTTTTGACCCCTCCAAAATGTCCTCCGTATGCTGAAGCATGACGTGCCTGCAAGATTGAAGATTGTTCTACCTCGGGGATGCACCTCTGAATAATTTTATCAACACAAATTCGAAACAAATGAGGTTCATCCCAATAATACATGCGGCTATCACGAAAAAACTTTTTCTTTTGGACAGAAGAAAGGTCACCAGGAATTATACCACAAGCCAGATAGTTTGCAAAATCTGCATACCATGGTGCATCCTCAAGACTGGCAGCGAGCAGTTGCTCGTCGGGAAAAGTTTCCAGAGTTTCTTCGACCTCGACTAATTTTTCAGCTCCTTCAAGTCGTGACAGATGGTCAACAACTTGATTTTCTGTGCCCTTACGATCACGAATTTCAAGGTCAAGGTCTTGCAACAGCAACACCCAACGAATTAGGCGCGGCTTAGACTCCTTTTTCTCAATGAGGTACCTGAGAGCTGCATGGTCAGTGTATACAATTACCTTGGAACCAATCAGATATGATCGGAATTTGTCAAAAGCAAACACGACTGCCAACATCTCCTTCTTCGTCACTGTGTAGTTGAGCTGAGAACCGCTTAGCGTTCTGCTTGCATAGTAAATCGGGTACATCAGCTTATCTTTTTGCTGCCCCAAGACTGCTCCTATAGCATAGTCGCTAGCATCACACATGAGCTCAAATGGTTGCTCCCAGTCGAATGCAACGATGATGGGTGCAGTGGTCAACTTCTTTTTTAGTTCCTCAAATGGAAACCTGCAATCATTGGAAAACACAAAGGGGTGATCCTTTTCAAGGAGTTTGCGTAATGGGTTAGCAATTTTGGAAAAATCTTTTATAAAATGCCGGTAGAATCCGGCGTGACCAAGGAAACTTCTCACCGCCTTTACTGAAGTGGGCGGTAGTAACTTTTCAATCACGTCAACCTTATCATGGTTGACCTCAATACCTTTTCTGGACACTCAATGTCCCAAGACTATTCCCTCATATGCCATAAAATGGCACTTTTCCCAATTTAGTACCAGGTTTGTCTCCACACATCTTTTGAGCACTCTGCTTAAGTTGTGAAGACAGTCTTCGAATTAATCTCCCACCACGGAGAAATCATCCATAAAGACTTCCATAATGTCCTCCACCATGTCCGTAAAAATGGCTAACATACACCTTTGAAAAGTTGCAGGTGCATTACATAACCCAAAGGGCATTCTCCGAAAGGCAAAGATGCCATAAGGACAGGTGAAGAATGTTTTCTCCCTATCTTCGGGGCTATTGAAATCTGATTATACCCCGAATATCCATCTAAGAAACAAAAGTGTGATCTACCAGCCAGCCTGTCCAACATTTGATCAATGAAGGGTAAGGGAAAGTGGTCCTTGCGGGTGGCGATGTTTAAATTTCGGTAATCCATGCACATTCGCCACCTTGTGACTGTACGAGTTGAGATCAACTCATTATTGTCATTTTTCACAACAGTCATAACTCCATTTTTCAGGACACACTGAATAGGGCTGACCCAATTACTATCAGAGATGGGGAAAATAATTCCCGCATCTAACCATTTAATCACCTCTTTTTTTACAACTTCTTTCATATTAGGGTTCAGCCTTCGCTGGTGTTCCCTGGAAGGTCTGTGCCCTTCTTTCAGGAGAATCTTATGCATGTAGAAAGCTGGGCTGATACCCTTTATATCTGCCGTGGTCCAACCAATAGCAGTTTTGTTTTCCTTCAGTACCTGCAAGAGCTGCTCTACCTGCACATCTAGCAAATAGGATGAAATAATAACAGGTAACGTAGAATCAGGGCCTAGGAATGCATACCTGAGATGATCGGGGAGCGGTTTTAGCTCCAACTTGGGTGGTTCCCCTATTGACGGCTTGGCTGGGGGAGTGACCCTTTTTTCCAGCTCGAGGGACTCGAACTGATGTTCCTTTGATCAAAGTCCTCGGCCTTCCAGTGCCATTACCCATTCAGCTAACCCCTCTCCATCCATTTCGTCTAAGTTCGTCAAGCATACCTCCAATGGGTCCCCCACAGTCAGGGCCCTATCATCCTCTTGCAGAATTACATCAACAGCTTCCACTAGAGAGCAATTTGCATATTCGCTAGGTCTGCTCATTGATTGTCGAACGTTGAATATGACTTCTTCATCATTCAATATCATTTTAAGCTCCCCAGTCTCGCAGTCTATAAGTGCTCTCCCAGTGGCTAAAAATGGTCTCCCCAAAATAAGGGTAATCTTTTCATCTACCTATTAGTCTAGAATCACAAAGTCTGCAGGGAACACGAACTTCCCTACTTGCACCAGCACATCATCAAGAATACCAGTAGGCCTTTTCACAGTGCGATCAGCCAGCTAGAGTAGCATCGAAGTGGGCCTGGCCCTACCAATGCCCAATTTGGTGTATATGGCTAGCGGCATCAAATTTATACTGGCTCCCAGATCACATAATGCCTTTGCAAAGGCATAACTCCCTATGGTACATGGGATAGTAAAGCTCCCTAGATCGGGCATCTTCTGAGCTATCGGTTTTGCCACCACTGCACTGCAGGTTTGTGTCAGAGTTACGATGAATAAATCCTGAAAATCAAACTTCTTTGACATTAGATCTTTCATCATCTTAGCATAACCGGGCATTTCCCTCAAAGCATCCATTAACGGAATATTCAACTGGACTTGGCGCAGCATTTCCATAAACTTTTTGTATTGATCTGCCTTCTTTTGCTTGACCAGTCTATGAGGAAAGGGTGCAGGGATCATCCGTTGGGCACCACTTGCTGGTTCCTTTTTGCTAGGAGTGTCTGGCACAAGAGGTGCCACCTGTTCTGCCACTTGCTCGATCTCCTTTTCTTTTCCTTTACCCTTCCGACTTTGCTCAACTGCTACGTCAGTGAGTTCTGCTGGATGTTCTTCCTCTAATAGCTCTGGGGTATCTGGTGTAGTGTTCTTGTTGTCCTGTGCAATTTCCTGCTCTCGATCTAGATCTCTACCATTCCTTAGACTGACTGCCATCAGCTGATTCGGGTTTTGCTCCTTGGGATTAACGTTGGTGTCTGCAGGTAATGTTCCTGAGGGCGGTTGTTCAATGCCATGGACAGCTGACCCAGCTGTGTTTCGATATTTTTGATAGCTGAATGATGGACTGCCAATTTTTCCTACACTTTGTTATTTGTCCCAATAAGTTGTTGGAGCATACCTCTAATTTCCACCATGTTGTTGTCTTGCTGCTGAATGGGTGGTTGATAAACCAATTTTTGCTGTGGATAACCCTGTGGTCTTTGATAAGACGCGGTCACTAATTGATTTTGAGGTTGCATACCCCCAGGCTGCTGCATATTAGGCCTGTACTGTTGATTCTGTTGTGGTCTCCACTGTTGTGCTTTTTGTCTCTGGCCCCCATAGTTGTTGACATAATTCATATCTTCCCGGCCCCCTTGGTTTTCACCTTCTCCGCTCCACGAACAAACATATGACTGATTAATACATGGTGTACACAACCCTCAATTCGTTGTATCAACAATGTGCACCTGTTTTGTACCCATCTCATCAATTTTCTTTGTTAATAAGCTCATATGGGTTAAGAGTGTGGCCATGTTTTCTTCGTGTGTATTATTATCCAATGGAATAGAATGTAGTATGGGTGCCAGTGTTGCACCTCTGGTCATCCACCCCGCATTTTGTGACATCTTGTCTAATAGAACCTTACACTCAATGAATGTTTTGCTTAAGAATGCACCTCCAGCTGAAGCATCTATATTAGCTTTCAGGTTTTCAGTTAGACCCATGTAAAATCGCTGGCCAAGCATCTGATCAGGAATACCATGATGAGGACACCTGACAAGCATCCCTTTGAATCTCTCCCAAGTTTCCTGTAATGACTCTGTGGCATGCTACCTGTACTGCAATATATCATCAATTTGCTGTGCAGTCTTGTTAGGTGGGTAGAACTTGTTCAAGAACTGCTTGACTAATTCCTCCCAAGTGGTGATAGAGTTGATCGGGAGTGAATTTAACCAAGTATGAGCTACCCCGGTTACTAAGAATGGGAATAAAATCAACTTGATAGCTTCAAGAGTCACGTTCGGCTGCCTTTGGGTCATGCAAATTGACAGGAAATTTTTCAAGTGTTGTTGTGGGTCTTCAATGCTTGACCCGGAGAACAATCCCTTATTCTGTGGCAGATGTAGCATGTTGTTGGTGGTTTGGAATGTCTCCGCTTGAATTGCAGGCACAGCTATGGCAGTGGCCAGATTGTCAGCTGTAGGCTGTGCCCAGTCATAAAGTTCAGCTTCTGGCACAAGAGGTGCCACTTCCCTAACTTCCAAGTTAACTTGCTCATTCCCGTTGTTTCTGTTGGCGTTATTCACGTCACCCATGTCAAATTCGAGTTGATTTATTGACTGAGTTTGTTGAAGTGCTTTGTTGGCACGGTTCAATGCCCTGAATATTTTCTCGGGGTCTGAAAGTCCTTCTATTAGTTCTCCAGTCCTCGAAGAATTTCTAGGCATACACCTGCTTTCCACAAGATTTCAACCGTTAGAATTTCAATGTAAAGATTGGTAAAGAGAAAATGGATTACTATTGGAATCTTTGTGTTTCTTTCAATTGTAATTGATAACACCGTTAATTCTCCGGTAACGGCGCCAAAATTTGATCACGCTCAACTGATTCTTACAAAAGGCTATGCGGGCGTTGCAAATATAATCTGTGTATTGTAGCCCAGAGTCAAACCACAGAGAATTAACCCACCAATTACCACTGTGAGATTTACTCAATTCCCACAACCTGTTTCCTCAAACTTTCGGATTCATAATTGTTGATTATCTAACAACTAATACTGAAAATAATAAATACTGAAAAGTAACTACGCTTGTTGTATAAACAATATAAAGAAGGTCTAAGGTATTGATTTCCCCCGTTGGTCTTTTCCTTGGTTGTATATTTCTTATAATTCAGATTTTTCTATCTCTATCAATCATGAACTCTAAATTTATCATAATTCTCTCTCAAGCAATTATAATAATATACTAAACGCACTCTCTCAAGTTACGTTAGCTAATTTCACAATATAGTTCACTTAGATTGCACGCGGAATTACGTCATCTCTAATCCAACCCCTAAACCCTCGGTTATGACTCTCGTCTATACTCCGGGAGTGATGTTGTTCATACAATCACCTAAATATGCACTCTCTCTCAAGAAGATACACAATAAATAGGAACGGATAATTGAGGCCCCTTTCAACTATTCCACAATCAAAACGTATATGAACAATTAGAGATTAATCAACAAAATCTAATTATATTGATAAAACAACCAAGTAATTCCCAACGGGTTCCATCAAAACCTTAGATTAAGTATTTAGCTACGCATGATAATGGGTAAATCAATAGCTAAAGAATTCATAATCATAAGATTGCAAGAAATTAAGAAGAATAAAAGTAATGGTGTTTTTGTGATCTCTCACACTTGTTTCTCTTGCCAACAAACTCCAAAATTAAGCCTAAACTAGCTTTGGGCGAGTTTCCTACATTATATAAAGGGTTTACAAAAATTTTCCCGATTTACACTTTGACCCATGAAGTATTTGAATAGCACTACATCTCCCGTGGCCGCGGCGTCGACCACAGCGCTTTCTGTAAAGGACCGCGGCGCAGACCGCAGCGCTGACCGCGGAAACCCCTGTAATTCTTGCTTCTAGCTTTTAATTCTTTTAACTTCTATTTTGCACTCGGGTACTTCTCAAGTGGGTGATTTTTTTACATTCTTGCCTCCAAACGCTTCATTTTATTCTTCGTCTATCTTGCATTCCCTGCGAAACCAAATAGCATCAATTGAATTATTTAATCGGCAATTTTCGTAACAAAAATAACAATAAAGCATGGGTATCTACAACATAAATAGCGACTATATAGCCTATGATCAGATGTCGCATTCATGCCTGCAGGTATAAATAATCAGTTTGACGAGCCTTCAAGTAGACGAGATTGGCTTTAGCAAAGGATCGGTAAGACTCCACCTTATTCAGAGTTCAGCCGAGTCGATGAGCCATCGTATTAGAAGTTTTTTACAGACTTATGGGTAGGCCGGTACCCTATCCCATTTGATGTCAAATAATCTTAGAGGTGTTGTAGACAAAGGTTCATTTTGTGCAGTATGTCATAGGCCACATGTATTCATGTTTTAAGAATGATAGTTTATTGATACAGTGTTGACCACTTTTAATTATGCATTACGAGTTGTGGCTATGTTGGCCCATAATAGTTACAAAAGGAATGATTCATCCAACTCGACCTATGTATGTTCTACTTTTGGTCGAACGATTATGAGTTACAGAGTAGTTCGCTCGGGCCAGCATGGCACCGGGTGCCAGTCACACCTCCTTAGGTTTGGGGTGTGACATAATCTAAGGCTAAACCTATGCCATTTCCCTTGTTAAGTTTGGACTTGGAATGTTTGAATGGTCAAATATCTTTTGTAATTAACCCTTAAAAGTTAGTAACTCCAATAAAGGGGAGAAATTCAAAAATAGCCAGATTTACAAATGGTCATTCAAAAATAGTCGCAGTTTCAAAAGTTGTTGAATTTTTGCCACTTTTCAAGTAAAGATAAATCTGAACGAAAATACGGTTCTAAATTCGGAAAAATACTCCATATATACTGGAGTTCTAGAGTTAAGTACTTATTCGGAAAAGTACTCCATATATTCGGAAAAGTACTTATTCGGAAAAATACTCCATATATTGGGAATTTTTGCCACTTTTCAATCAAATCAATACTAATGCTAACAAAAAAAATTCAATTCAATACTAGGAATGGCAACAATGTTGGATATATATCTTTTTTAGTTTCGCGTAGATTTAGATAGTAAAAATGCATAACTTATTTTCTTTTTGTTTAGTCATGTAATTAATACTTAAGTACTTATTAGTCGTACTTATTTTAGCATATAATACTTTTAGATTATTTTTTATTTATTAAGGCTTATTAATTAACAATATTTATTTTATGCGATTTTATTAGCTTTATTATTGAGTATTTTTTAGTATAATTTAGACTCGTCTCGCTTTATTTTATGTTATTTTTTTGGGTTACATCTTATATAATTTTATCCTATTAGGATCAAAGAAATATTTGGAACATGAGTTCTATATTTTTTGCTATAAAGATTTTACAGAAAAAAAACCGAAAAAACGAGAAAACTAAAAAACTATGAGAAAAATTAAGATTGAAAAACTCGACTTTTATTAGTTTGATTTGATTTATAGATTTAGATATTCGACATAATTAATTTGATTTAGATATTCGACATAACTATGAGAAAAATTAGGATTGAAAAACCTAGATAGGATCTTTTTTTTTTTTCCTATCCTAGATAGGATCTTATAAGGCTAAAAAAGGTGTTCCAAATTTGACAACTCAGTGATGTGTGGAGCGCATCAAAATTTCTATCTTTTTAGCTCACCAACTTGAAGAATAAAATGCATCTTTCAAAAATTTTGTTTGCTCTTTTTTTAATTTTTGGATTTCTGGACTTCAATTTTAATTATGTGTTGACCTACATGCTTATTTCTCATCCACTTTGGCACATTAGTTTAACGTTCACAGCATATCTACCTATAATAAGGTAGTCTTTCTCAAACAATGCTTAAGCAAGGCACTTGAGCTCAAATTAATTATTTGTTGAATGCACCAGAAGAGTTTATCATAATTTTTTTAATCTTTGACATACTTTTTTTCGTAAAGGCTTCATAAACTTTCTATTTATTCTTTTAGTTTACTTATAAAATCTTTGAACATAGCATATAATGGAGTATTTGTTTGTTAAAATTGAATTATACGTAGTAATATTCAAAGTTTATTTCTTAATTATCTGTGCGCGCATGCTGTTTATGTTATATATCCAAGTAGGATATGACTCAGTTTACCAAGTTTCAAAGTATTCCTTTCTTTCACGTTGTCAACTTTCTCAGTTGGGATTTTTCATCCCTTAGAATCTTCAGCCAGTTAGAGATAATTAAGAGGTGGTATTTGCTTTAGGTTTTAGCTTTGTTCCCTACATGTACACCTTTTGGTTCTTTGTCTTCTCTGCTTGGATTAATCATGTGTCACGGCCCTAAACCCAGACCCGGTCGTGTAGATGTGTGCATTCGATTTATCGATTCGATTCTGACCCTTATCGCTAATTACTTATCAATTATCGATTTGTACATATGCTTATCGTTATCGTTTCAATAAGGTTTTGAATTTTTCGATTTCGATTTATCAATTTTTAGGGCTTATCGATTACACCAATAAAAAAATTTACGGGATTCCAGGAAAAGTATATCGCTATAAACACGCCTAACTAGTATGGACCAAAAGAAGCTAAAATAAGACGAACACCGTTTATAACATAAAAAATGTGTCAACAAGCACATGCAACGAAACTAAAGTAAGGGATCAAATGTATGCCACCAATACTCCAACGGTATAAAAAAAATAAAAATATATCATCACGCTAATTTTATTTTCCACTAATTTGAACTTCATTCCCTTGAGCTTTAAATATGATCATTCCTTAAATGTGGTAGATGAAATAATAGGATTAGGGACTTAGAGTGAAGGAAAGGATATTATAGAATTAGGGTAAAAAAAAAATAATTTTTTTTTGTATTTCTTATCGGTTTATCGATAAACCGATAACCGAAGAGGACAAAATCGAAATCGAAATCGATAACTCGATAAGGAAAATTTCGAAATCGAAATCGATAAACCGATAACAAATAATCGATTCGAATAATCGATAAACCGATTCGAATGCACACTGCTACGGTCGTGATGACGCCTTTCGTGAAGACAAGGCTAGCCGATACACACTCAATTCATTTTAAGCAGTTAAAATATCATAATTAAGTCTTAACATAATAATAATCCCAAAAATAGGGTAAAACAGTGCAGTTGTGGAAATAGACATAGCCCGACATCGGGGGATCACTAGTCATGAGTATCTAATAACCGATTCAAAAGCAGAAAGAGTCTACATAGTCTATTACAGAACTAAAACAAGAGAAAATAGGATAGGGGAAGAAGCACTGGGCTGCGAACGCCATGCAACTACCTAGTGAATCTCTGAACTGCCTGAGCTGGAAGGAAGTCAACTATCGCTAGCGGGACCTGAAGCGCCTGAATCTGCACACAAAGTGCAGGGAGTAAAGTGAGTATTCCAACTCAGTGAATAATAACAATAAATGAAGACTGAGCGATAAGAAATCACGTAATAGCACAACAATATGCTATAAAGAAGCAGAGTAAAACTAATAAAAACCATGAAACAGTGAAAACGTATAAAGACATCTCGGTTCAGAGTAAGCTTCTTTAAAACATATTTTTAACAGTCAAAATAATTAAATGAAAGTAGCTGGAACAGATAAACACATAAAATCCGCCACTCGGGCACGATAACAGCAGAATCAGCCCCACGGGCAATAACATAGAAAAACACCAGCCTCTCGGGCTATATCTCATATCACAATGGCACCCGCGCTCACTAGGGGTGTACAGACTCCGGGAGGGGCCCCTTACGGTCCAAGCGTAATATCAAGCCATCTTGTGGCAAAATCAATAATCCCTCAACCTCATATCAAGCCACGTCATGGAGTACAACTCAGGCCCTCGGCCTCATAATCATAAATCAGTGTATCCTCACAACATACGCCATCGACCTTACTCAGTCAGAATCTTATAAGTCACTCGGGCAACAGCAAAATATGATGCTCAGCCCAATTATAATTTAAAATATTATTTAATGTATTAAAATCGAGTAAACATGGATGAGTTATGAAAATAGTAGAATACAACATGACTGAGTACAAGTACAAAGTCAAAACAGTGAGGAGATATCAGTAAAAATTCCCTAAGGGTCAAAATAGTTGGCACGGGGCCCAAATATGGCATTCCACCCAAAACATGATGATAGCAAATAATTTCAATCAAATATGCGGTAAAATAGTCATTCGGGACGGACTAAGTCACAATCCCTAATGGTTCACGACCCCACGCTCGTCATCTAGCGTGTGAATCACCTCAATATAGTACAACGATGTGTAATCCGGGTTTGATACCCTTAGGACAACATTTAAAATCATTGCTCACCTCAATCCGGTCCAAACTCTAGCCCGCGATGCATTTTCCCCTCGAATTTCACGTCGAATCTATCCAAAATTAGAATCACGACGTCAAAATGTGCTAAGGGAACCAAGCCCATGCGAAAATAATCAATTTACAAAATAAATCCCAAAATTAACCAAATCTGGCTCCCGGCCCCACATCTCGAATTCCGATAAAATTTACATCAATAGATTCCTTATCTTCCCATGAGTTCATAAATATCAAAATCACCAAAATCCAATCACAAATGATCTCTCAAATCCCTAATTTTAGGTCTCCAATTACAAGCCCTAGTTCTTCAATATTAGGCTTAAATTCCATGATTAATTAGGTAGAATTCACATTAGGAATGAGTATTAAGTCCATAAATCTTACCTCCAAGTGTTCCCCCTTGAATCTCTCTTCAATCCTCTTCAAAAAGCTTCAAAATCGCCCAACAATGGAGGAACTTAGCCTCAAAATCGCAGAATAACCCTTTTAAATCATTCTGCCCAATCATTAAAATCCTTCTTTGCGAACGTGAGTATGCGGTCAAAGCCTCGCATTCACGAAGCAAAAACTGAAGTTGACCACAAATTCCTGTTACGCGAACACGACCACCCCCTCGCAAACGCGATGCCTCATGACTCCAACCCTTCGCGAACTCGGCTTCCCTTCTCGTGAACGCGTAGCTAAATGGCCAAGACTTTCATGAACGCGGGACCTCCCTTGCGAATGCGAAGGCCAAATCTTCCACGTCACCTGCTAAACTTTCGCGAACGCAAGGGCGTACTCGCTAATGCGAAATCCAATTGTCTGCAATGCCCAACAGCAGATTTCTGCAATTTTTCACAACATGAAATGGTTTGGTTAACCACCCGAAACTCACCCAAGGCCCTCGGGACCTCAACCAAACATGAAAACATATCTCATAACCTCATTCAAACTTGTTCCAACCTTCAGAACGCTCAAAACAACATCAAAACACCAAATTTGCATCAGATTCAAGCCTAAGAATTCCAAAATCTTCTAAATTACGCTTTTGATAAAAAAGTCTACCAAACCACGTCCGAATGACTTGAAATTTTGCACACACATCCTAAATGACACAACGGACCTACAGCAACTCCCGAAATTCCATTTCGACTCCTATATAAAAATCTCACCCATCTATCAGAAAATGCCAAAATTCCAATTTTGCCAATTCAAGCCAAAACCTACTACGGACCTCCAAATCTCATTCTGATCACACTTCTAAGTCCCAAATCACCTCTCAAAGCTATCCGAACCATTGAAACTCATATCCAAGCCCTCTAACACATAAGTCAACATACGGTTGACTTTTCCAACTTAAGCTTTCTCAAAAGAGACTAAGTGTCTCAAACCTTACCAAAACCTTTCCGAACCCGAGCCAACCAACCCGATCACACATAGAACCAATAAATAAAGAAATAAGAAGCAGAAATGGGGGAAACAGAGTGGTAACTCATAAGACGGCTGACCGGGTCATCACATCCTCCCCCTCTTAAACAAATGTTCATCCTCGGACGAGTCAAGAAACATACCTAAAGCCCCAAACAGGTGAGGATATCTGCTCCACATCTCTCGCTCGGTCTCCCAAGTAGCCTCCTCCACGGTCCGACCTCTCCATTGCACTTTCACTGAAGCTATATCCTTTGATCTCAACTTTCCAACCTAACGCTCCAAAATAGCTACTAGCTCCACATCATAAGTCAAATCACCATCTAACTGAACCGTTCTGAAATCCAGAATATGAGATGGATCCCCAATATACTTTTAGAGCATAGAAACATGAAATACCTGATGCACACTCGACAAGCTGGGTGGCAAAGCAAGGTCATAAGCCACCTCCCCAATCCTTTGAAGCACCTCAAAAGGCTCGATGAACCAAGGACTCAATTTCACCTTCTTCCCAAATCTCATAACACCCTGCATGGGTGAAACCTTCAACAGAACCTTCTCACCAACCATATAGGACACATCCCGAACCTTGCTGTCAACATAACTCTTTTGTCTCGACTGCGCTGTATGAAGCCTCTCCTGAATTACATTCACCTTTTCTAGAGCATCCTGCACCAAGTCTGTCCCCAATAGCCTAGCCTCACCTGGCTCAAACTAACCTGTTGGAGATCTATACCGACTCCCCATACAAAGCCTCATATGGAGCCATCTGAATACTCGACTGGTAGCTATTGTTATAAGCAAACTCTGCAGCGGTAGAAATTGATCCCATGACCCTCTAAAATCAATGACACAAGCACGCAACATGTCCTCCAATATCTAAATAGTGCACTCAGACTGCCTGTCCGTTTGAGGGTGAAAAGCTGTGCTCAACTCAACCTGAGTACCTAACTCTCGCTGCGTAGACCTCTAAAACTGCAAAGTAAACTTAGTGCCCCTATCTGAAATGATAGAAACTGGGACACCATACAAACGAACAATCTCTCGGATATAGATCTCTGCCAATCGCTCTAAATAATAGGTAGTACATATAGGAATGAAGTGTGCGGACTTGGTCAGCTGATCCACGATCACCCAAATAGCATCGAACTTCTTCAAGGTTCGTAGGAGTCCAACTAAAAAGTCCATAGTGATCCGCTCCCACTTCCACTATGGAATATCCATCTGCTGAAGCAAGCCACCCGGTCTCTGATGCTCATATTTTACCTGCTGACAATTGAGACATCAAGCTACAAATCCCACAATGTCCTTCGTCATTCTCCTCCACCAATAATGCTGTCTCTGATCTTGATAAATCTTCGTGGCACCTGGATGAATGGAATACCGCGAGCTATGGGCCTCCTCCAAAATAAACTCTCGAAGCCTATCCACATTGGGCACATATATCCGGCCCTGCATCCTCAACACCCCATCAACACCAATAGTCACATATCGACATTATCGTGCTAAACTCTTTCCTTGAGGACAAGCAAATGAGGATCATCATACTAATGCTCTCTGATGCGTTCATATAAAAAACACCGAGAAATCACACAAACTAATACCTGTCTGGGCTCCGAAATATCCAACCTCATGAACCGATTGTCCAAGGCCTAAACATTAATTGCAAGAGGTCTCTCCCTAACTGGAATATATGCCAAACTCCCCATATTCACCGCCTTCTGGATCAAAGCATCGGCCACTACATTGGCCTTACTTAGATGATACAAAAAAGTGATATCATAATCCTTTAGCTACTCCAACCATCTTCGCTCCCTCAAATTGAGATCCTTCTGCTTGAACAAATGTTGGAGGTTACGATGATCATTAAACACCTCACAAGATACAACATATAAGTAATGCCTCCAAATCTTCAATGCGTGAGCAATGGCAGCCAACTCCAAATCATGAACAGGGTAGTTCTTCTCATGAGGCTTCAACTGACGAGAAGCATAAGCAATAAATCTACACTCCTGCATCAACAAACACCCAATACCGACCCGCGAAGCATCACAATACACGGTATAAGAATCTGAAGCTGATGGCAAAACTAACACTGGAGTTGTGGTCAAGGCTATTTTGAGCTTCTGAAAGCTCTCCTCACACTCATCCGACCACACAAATGAAGCACCCTTCTGAGTTAACTTGGTCAAGGGCAATGCGATAGATGAAAATCCCTAAACAAACTGGCGATAATAGCCTGCCAAACCAAGAAAGTTCCAAATCTCTATGGCAGATGACGGTCTGGGCCAACTCTGAACCGCCTCTTTCTTCTTCGGATCAACCTGAATACCCTCGCTGGACACCACGTGCCCCAAAAAATCCAACTGAGCCAAAACTCACACTTGGAGAATTTTTCATAAAGCTTCTCCTCACTCAATCTCTACAACACAACTAACTCTGAAATGCTCCACGTGCTCCTCCTGACTATGCGAATACACCAGAATATCATCAATGAAGACTATGGCAAACGAGTCGAGATACAACTGAAACACGCTGTTCATCAAATGTATGAACGCTGCTGGGGAATTGGTCAGCCCAAAAGACATCACCAAGAGCTCATAATTATCATATCGGGTCCTGAAAGGTGTCTCAAAAAATTTCGAGTCCTTGGTCTTCAATTGGTGATAACCTGAATAGAGATCAATCTTGGAGAACACCTTCGCTCCTTGAAGCTGGTCGGATAAATCATCAATACGAGGCAAATGATACTTGTTCTTAACTGTTACTTTGTTAAATTGCCTATAATCAATGCACATCCTCATCGTGCCATCCTTCTTCTTCATAAATAGCACTGGCGCACCCCAAGGTGACACACTAGGCTGAATGAAACCCTTATTAAGGAGTTCCTGAAGCTGCTCCTTTAACTCCTTCAACTCCGCTGGTGCCATACGATACGGTGAAATAGAAATGGGCTGAGTGCCCAGCACCAGGTCAATATCAAAATCAATATCCCTATCCGGTGGCATGCCCGGCAGGTCTGCAGGAAACACATCGGGAAAATCCCTAACAATGGGAACAAAATCAATACTGGGATTTTCTGCACCAACATCCCTCACGAAGGCAAGATACAAAAGACAACCCTTCCCAACCATACGCTGGGCCTTTAAGAATGAGATTACCTTAATGGGAAAATAATCAGTCAGACCTTGCCACTCAATCCGTGGCACACCCGGTATAGATAATGTCACTATCTTAGCACGACAGTCCAGAATAGTACGACAGGGAGATAGCCAATCCATGCCCAAAATAATATCAAAGTCTACCATACACAATAACAACAAATCCACTCGGGTCTCCAAACACCGAATAGTCACCCCACACGACTGATACACATGGTCCACAATAACAGTATCGCCCATCGAAGTCGATACATGAACAGGTGAAATAAGAGACACACAAGGCGTATCCAAATAATGAGTAAAGTATGATGCCACATAAGAAAAGGTGGAACCAAGATCAAATAATATAGAAACATCTCTATGGCAGACTAAATAATACCCGTAATAATAGCATCAGAAGTAATAGCATTGGGTCTAGCTGGAAGTACATAAAAACAAGCCTGACCGCCACCTAAGCAACCTCCCCCTCTAGGGAGACCCCTAGTTGACTGACCTTTACCCATAACTGGCTGGGTGGGTGGTGGTGAAGCAACTGGTGCTGAAACCGATGGCTGACCCCTCTGTTGAGATGAACCCCCAAGACGATGAGGAAACTGCCTCTACATATGACCTATCTCTCCACACTCATAGCAACTCCTATGTAACGACCCGACTTGTCGTTTTGCCTTTTAGAACCCAGTTCCCTTAAACAAAACTTCCCACACTTGCTTTAGCTAATATATAACTTGCGGGGATGGTTGGTTCGGGAGTTGGAAGAGTTTTGAGTAAAAATATGTCCAATTATTTCTTTAAGATTCTCTTAAAAGACCAAGTTTGACTTCTGTCAACTTTTTAGGAAAACAGACCCGAATTCGAGATTTGACTGTCTGGGAGGATCCGTGAAAAAATATGGGATTTCGACGTATGTTCGAAATCAAATTCCGAGTTCCCTAGCCGGAGTAATGAAATTTTATTGGAAAATGTTAAACTGGAGTTTTAAAGAATTAAAGAAACTAAGAAAACATTGATTTCCAAGGTACCGGGCTGGAATTTTGGTTTCGAAGCTTGGTACAGGTTTGAAATATCAGTTAAGACTTTCCCATAAAATTTAGTGTCAATCCGAGTAGTTTAAGGGCATTTTGGCCTATTAGAGGAGAATAAAGAAGTTGAAGTTCATTAGTTTGATTCATTTGGTTTTAAGGGGTGATTCCTTGTGTTCCGAAGGTTCGAGTATGTCAGCTCGTGATTTCAGACTTGTCGATATATTCGGGCAGGGCTCGGGAGCCCCGAGCGTCAAACGAGCGAGGTTCGAGTGAAGTAGGAAAGTTGAAGAATAGCTAACGGTTTGCTGCTTCTGTGATAACCGCATCTGCGGTTCTAGGACCGCAAAAGTGGGACCGCAGATGCGGTCAGTCCATCGCAGAAGCGGCCAGTGGCTAGGCCAGGAGAAACCGTAGGTGCAGCTCGAAAGCCGCAGAAGAGAACCTGAGGCCGCAGAAGCGGACCTTAGATCGCAGAAGCGGTCCAGCCATTTTTGCCCAGTTTCACAGATGCAGTCCTCCTTTCGCAGGTGAGGGACCGCATAACCGCAAATGAGGAAATCGCTGGGCAGTAAGTTCATTTAATTCGAACTCAAAGGCCATTTATTTCATTACTACTCTACACTTGGGCGATTTGGGGGCTTCCAAAGAGAGGATTTCAACATAGTATTGTGAGGTAAGTAATATCCACTCATCCTTAATTTAAATACACGTACAATAGGTAGATTCAACACTTAAAACTAAGTAAAATCAAAGGGGTAGAGCTAGACCTAGGGTTTTAATAAATCTAAAATTTAACCATGAAATTTACTATGAAATGAAGAAGAAATCATATATTATTGATCTTTAGGTTATAGAGAACAACTTTCTTCAAAAAATCTCGGAATCTGGGTACGTGGGCACGGGGTTAGAATTTAGGAAACTTGTGAAAAAGGTTGGAAAATTACTTAAATAGTTAGAATTCGACCTTGTAAGCCTTTATTGACTAGTTCTTACTTTATTTAACTAGTTTGTGATCGTTCGGCTCCGAATTGAGGGATTGGGCTTGGGCTTGTCCTTGATATTGGAAGTGCACTTTGGAGCGAGGTGGGTCTCCTTTCTAACCTTGTAAGAGGGAATTGTCCCCATAGGCATAAAAATTGAATTATTTGTTATTGTATTTGGGGGCTACGTACGTACTAGGTGACGAGAGTCCGTGCGTAGCAACTATTATGCTAAGTACGGGTAGTTTAGGACCCATAAGCATGCTTTACGTGATATTCTAGTACAGTTTGATTATCTTGGATTCATATGAACTCTTTTGATTAAGAATAATGAGATTAGAGAATGACCCTTATCCTGTTTGGTCCTTTAAAAGAGAATAATTGGCATTTCTATGTATGGCCACTCCTAATATATATATTGATTGTTGTTGTTGCTTTTTAATGAGCTTATTTATGTCTAATCACGTCGCATGGGTGATTCACGAGCACGGTAATAGATGCATCTATGCTTTGATCCGTTTGACCCTCGGCAGTGCACAATTTACTTTTATGTTGGATCGGGCCGTATGTTCCTTGGTGATTATCTACGCATGACTTATTTGGCATTCTATTGTAGGTTAGACTTCATAATTGCTTAAATATATAAATGGACGCTCATGATGAAAATCTAAAGGAAGAATTGTTGTTTTATACTTAATAATCCCTATGATTTGAGTTATTTCTGCTTACTATAAATTCTCCTCATTTTACATGACCTTAGTAAGTATCAAGTCAACCTCTCATCTCTACTTCTTCGAGATTAGACGGGATACTTACTGGGTACATATTGTTTATGTACTCATACTACACTTCTGTACTTATATGTACAGGATCTAAGGCAGGTGGACCTAGTTACCATTCTGGTGCGCACCCGTAAGCGAACTTGGGACTTCTATGGTGAGCTGCTTTCCCTCCATGCCGACCCGCTGCCGAAGAAGTCTTTTCTTTGTACTTTTATTTTCTGTCTATCCTGATTCAGACAGTAGGAAAGTATGATATTCTTTTGTGTGTATATTCTACTAGCTACCCATAGCTTGTGACACCAGGTTCTGGCACACACATCAGTAGACATATTTTTGGGTTGTATTATTATGCTACTTACATCCTCTATCAATTTCGACTTGAATCCAATTGGAGTATTTATTTCACTTAAATTTGATAATAATAACATAAAAAGTTAGAAATGTTTTCCGCACTTGACTTGCCTGGCAATGGTGTTGGGCACCTTCATGACCTATTGTGGAAATGGGTCGTGACAACGTGGTATCAGAGCACTAGGTTCATATAGGTCTCACAAGTTATGGGCAAACCTAATAGAGTCTAGTAGATCGGTACGGAGACGTCTGTATTTATCTTCGAAAGGATATAAGGTATTAGAAAGACTAAACTTTATTCATTTCCTATCGTGCAATGGTTAGTGTACTAAATTTCCCTTTTCTACTCTCTCACAGATGGCGAGGACTCGTACCGCCGACATTCCAGACCCGGGAGGAGCTGCTCCCCCTGTTGTTAGGGGCTGAAGTAGAGGTCGGGGGAGGGCACCGACCCGTAGTAGAGGACGAGGGTATCTCAGAGCCGTTCCAGTAGCACCACCAGCAGATCTTGTAGGGGATCCTATTATTGAGGAGTAGGGCGAGATGCCCGAAGCTGTGCCTACCCCGGTGGATTTCATGACAGCATCGGGATTTTAAGAGGTCATAGGCTGCATGTTACGGTTCATGGACACTATGAATTAAGTTGGTTTATTTTTAGTAGACCTAGCTACTTCACAGGCAGGGGGGAGCCCAGACCCCCACTGCTCAGGGTCCAGTTCACGCAGCTGCGATATATCAGACTCCGGGTGCACTACCCGTAGATGGGGCTCAGCCAGTTGCTGCAGTAGCACCCTAGCCCAGGCCAGTTGTGGACGGCGATCCGCAAAAGTTATTGGATAGATGGACTAGGCTTCACCCTCCAGTCTTTGAGGGTGAACGTCATGAGGATGCCCAAGACTTTATTGACAAGTGCAGGGACAGACTGCACAATATGAGGATATTGGAGTCGCATGGAGTTGACTTCACCACTTTTCAGTTGGAGAGTAGGGCCCGTAGATGGTGGTAGTCATATGCACTTGGCAGGCCAGCACGTTCTCCTTCCCTCACATGGGATCAGTTCACACAGTTATTCCTACATCGATACATCCCACCCTCTGAGAGGGAAGAGCTGCGGTATCAGTTTGAGCATCTAGAGCAGGGTCAGATGTCAGTGACCGATTATGAGGTGAGGTTCTCTGAGTTGTCTCGCCATGCACTCATGATACTTCCCACAGGGGTAGAGAGAGTACGAAGGTTTGTTGCGGGGTTACACCCCATTATCCAATCTGGTATGGCCCGAGAGGTAGAGATGGGTATTCTAGGTATCAGGATTGTTCTAGTGCTCCCTTCAGCACCTTACCAGAGAGTTCTTATCGTCTTCCAGCTATCCAGGGTTCTTCTAGTGGGCATTTGGGTCAACAGACTCAGACTCCAGGGTAGCAGGCTATGGTGCCTAGAGCGTACTACGAGTGTGGAGATTCGGGTCACCTGAAGAGGACTTGCCCCAGGCTTTGGGGTAAGGTAGTACAGCTGGGTCAGCAGCCCATGATTCTAGCACCAGCTGCCTAGCCACCCAGAGGTGGAGGGCGGGCTGGTGGGGGCCATCCTAGAGACGGAGGCCAAACAGGGAGAGGTCAGCCCGCTATTACTCAGTCAGGTGGAGGCTAGCCAACTGACACTTCAGCTAGGTTCTATGTTCTTCCAGCCAGGCCAGATGTATTGGCCTCAGATGCCGTCATCATAGGTATTATTTCCATTAGTGGTAGAGATGCTTCGGTATTATTTGATCCAGGGTCTACTTATTTATATGTATCATCCCTGTTTGCTCGCTTCGTGGTTATTTCTCCTGAGCCTTTGGGTGTTCCTATTCATGTTTCCACTCCTGTGGGTGATTCTGTGATTGTGTATCGGATCTGTCGGTCCTGTATGGTTACTTTCTATGGTTTTGAGACTAGATCAGATCTTTTGTTGCTTGATATGATCGATTTTAAGGTCATCCTGGGCATGGATTGGTTATCTCCATGTTACGCCGTCCTTGATTGCCATGCCAAGACTGTTTCACTAGCGATGCCAGGATTGCCGAGATTGGAGTGGAAGGGTTGCACAGTTGATATGCCTAGCATGGTTATTTCCTTCTTGAAGGCTCAGCTGGTGTTTGGCTTACTTAGCTTATATTCAAACACCATTGTAGTGTCTCCG
Source organism: Nicotiana glauca (assembly GCA_026770625.1). Classification (NCBI taxonomy): domain Eukaryota; kingdom Viridiplantae; phylum Streptophyta; class Magnoliopsida; order Solanales; family Solanaceae; genus Nicotiana; species Nicotiana glauca. The sequence goes on from MU709421.1 coordinate 108,693, forward strand.
ACGATTGATTCAGTGCTAGTAGTCCGAGATTTCACCGATGTTTTTCCTTCTGATCTTCCTAGCATGCTTCCGGATCGTGATATTGATTTCTGTATTGATTTGGCTACAGGCACTCAACCTATATCTATTCCACCATAACATATGGCTCCTAAGGAGTTGAAGGAGCAGCTAGAAGAGCTGTTAGCAAAGGGGTTTCTTAGGCCCAGTCTATCACCTTGGGGCGCACTAGTGCTATTTGTGAAGAAGAAGGATGGGACTATGCGGATGTGCATTGATTACCGCCAGTTGAACAAAGTCACCATCAAGAAAAAGTATCTGTTACCTTGTATTGATGATTTGTTTGACCAGCTACAAGGTGCTAGGGTGTTCTTTAAGATTGACTTGAGGTCAGGGTATCATCAGCTGAAGATTCGGGACTCGAATGTTCTGAAGACTGCATTCAGGACTAGATATGGCCACTATGAGTTTCTGGTGATGTCCTTCAGCTTGACTAATGCCCCAACAACATTTATGGATTTGATGAACAGGGTATTCAGGACTTATATTGATTCCTTTGTTATCGTCTTCATTGACGACATCTTGATATACTCACGTAGCCTGGGGGAGCACGAGCAACATTTGAGAGTAGTGCTTTAGACCTTGCGAGAGCAGAAACTATATGCTAAGTTCTTTAAGTGTGAGTTTTGGCTAGAGCCAGTGGCATTCTTGGGGCATATTGTGTTAGGAGAGGGTATTAAGGTGGATCCTAAGAAGATTGAGGTAGTCCAGAGTTGGCCACGCCCTACCTCAGTGACCGAGATCAGGAGTTTCCTGGGATTGGCAGGTTATTATTGGTGATTTGTGCAGGGTTTTTCATCTATTACATCACCTTTGACAAGATTAACCCAGAAGGGTGCTCCATTTCTTTGGTCCGATGATTGTGAGGAGATCTTTCAGAAGCTTAAGACAGCTTTGACTACGACACCAGTTCTTGTATTTTCTTCCAGCTCAAGGATGTATACGGTATATTGCGACGCTTCACGCGTTGGCTTAGGATATGTATTGACGCAGGAGGGGCGAGTTATTGCATATGCTTCACATCAGTTGAAGGTTCACGAAAAGAATTACCCTGTGCATGATCTAGAGTTGGCGGCGATTGTTCATTCTCTTAAGATATGGAGGCATTATTTGTATGGGGTGGCACGTGAGGTTTATACCGATCATCGCAACTTGCAGCACCTGTTCAAGTAGAGGGACCTTAATTTGAGGCAACGCAGGTGGCTAGAGTTACTAAAAGATTATGACATCACCATTCTTTATCATCCGGGTAAGGCAAATATGGTCGCAGATGCCTTGAGCAGAAAGGCGGAGAGTATGGGTAGTTTGGCCTTCATTCTAGCAGAGGAGATTCCACTAGCTTCGGAAATTCAGTCCTTGGCTAATAGATTTGTGAGGCTTGACATTTCAAAGCCTAGCTGAGTTCTAGCATGTGTGGTTGCCAGTCTTCGTTATTGGGGCAGATTAAGGCCTGATAGTTCGATGATCCACATTTGGCGGTTCTCAGAGAGAAGGTACTTTAGGGAGGTGCCACAGAGGTTTTTATTGACGAGGATGGTGTTTTGTGACTCCAGGGTCGTCTATGCATTCCTAATGTTAATGGTCTGAGGAAGAGGATCCTAGAGGAGTCACACAGTTTGCAGTATTCTATCCACCCGGGAGTTACGAAGATGTATCGTGACTTGAGGAAGTATTAATGGTGGCGGGGGATGAAGAAAGATATAGTGAAGTATGTGACCAAGTGTTTGAATTGCCAGCAGGTCAAGTATGAATATCAGAGACCGGGTGGCCTACTTCAGCAGATGGCTATACCAGAGTGTAAGTGGGAACGCATCACCATGGATTTCGTAGTTGGGTTGCCGCGGACTTTGCGAAAGGTTGATTCAGTGTGGGTCATTGTGGATAGGCTGGCCAAGTTGGCTCACTTCATTTTGGCGGTGACTGCTTATACAACGGAGAGGTATGCTTAGATCATTCGGGAGATAGTCTGGTTGCATGGTGTGCCGGTTTCCATCATATCAGACAGAGGCCCTCAGTTCACTTCCCATTTCTGGAGAGCCGTTCAAAGTGAGTTAGGGACCTGTGTCGAGCTTAGCACAACATTCCATCCTCAGATCAACGGGCAGTCAGAGCGGACAGTTCAAATCTTGGAGGATATGTTTAGAGCATGTGTGATTGACTTTGGAGGGCAGTGGGATCAGTTCTTGCCTTTAGCAGAGTTTGTGTATAACAACACCTATCAGTCCAGCATAGAGATGGCTCTGTACGAAGCTCTATATGGTCGACATTATCGTTCTCCTATCGGGTGGTTTGAGCCCGGTGAAGCTAAGTTACTTGGCACAGATTTGGTACAGGATGCCTTGGATAATGTAATGTTGATTCAAGAGAGACTTCATAGAGCTCAGTCCAGACAGAAGAGCTACGCAGATCAGAAGGCGTGTGATGTATCATTTATTGTTGGCGAGAGGGTTCTCTTGAAAGTCTCATCCATGAAGGGCATTATGAGGTTCGGAAAGAAGGGCAAGTTGAGCCCAAGGTATATTGGCCCCTTTGAGGTGTTGAGACGAGTTGGGGAGGTTGCCTATGAGCTTGCTTTACCCCCTAGTTTGTCGGGAGTTCACCTAGTTTTTCATGTTTCGATGCTTCGGAAGTATCATGCCGACATATCCTACGTGTTGGACTTCAGTACTATTCGGTTAGATGAGAGTTTGGGCTATGAGGAGGAGCCAGTTGCCATTGTTGATAGGCAGGATCGCCAGTTGAGGTCCAAGAGGATTTCTGCGATGAGAGTCTAGTGGAGGGGCCAACCGGCCGAGGAGGCGACCCGGGAGTCCGAGAAGGACATGCGGAGTAGATATCCCCACTTATTCAGCAGTCTAGGTACTTTTCTATGTCCGTTCGAGGACGAATGTTTGTTTAAGAGGTGGAGAATGTAATGATCTAACTGGTCGTTTTGCCTTTTAGAACCTCGTTCCCTTAAATAAAACATCACGCGCTTGCTTTAGCTAATTTATAACTTGCGGGGATGGTTGGTTAGAGAGTAGGAAGAGTTTTGAGTAAAAATATGTCAATTTGTTTCTTTGAGATTCTCTTAAAAGACCAAGTTTGACTTCGGTCAACTTTTGGGAAAACAGACCCGGATTCGAGATTTGACGATACGGGAGTGTCCGTGGAAATATGGGATTTGGACGTATGCTCGAAATCGAATTTCGAGTTCCCTAGCCCGAGTAATGAATTTTTATTGGAAATTGTTAAATTGGAGTTTTAAAGAATTAAAGAAACTAAGAAATCATTGATTTCCTAGGTACCGGGCTCAAATTTTGGTTCCGAAGCTTGGTACAAGTTCAAAATATCAGTTAAGACTTGCCCATAAAATTTGGTGTCAATCCGAGTAGTTTAAGGGCATTTTGGCCCGTTAGAGGAGAATTAAGAACTTGAAGTTCATTAGTTTGATTCATTTGGTTTTAGGGGGTGATTCCTAGAATTAGCGTTGTTTTTCTTGTTCCGAAGGTTCGAGTAGGTCCGCCTCGTGATTTCAGACTTGTCGGTATGTTCGGACGGGGTTCGAGAGCCCCGAGCGTCAAACGAGCAAGGTTCGAGTGAAGTAGGAAAGTTGAAGAATAACTGAAGGTTTGCTGCTTCTGTCATAACCGCATCTGCGTTTCTAAGACTGCAGAAGCGGGACTGAAGATGCGGTCAGTCCATCGCAGAAGCGGCCAGTGGCCAGGCCAGGAGAAACCGCAGGTGCGGCTTGAAAGCCACAGAAGCGGCTTCACAGAAGCGGACCTCAAGCCGCAGAAGCGGTCCTCAGACCGCAGAAGCGGTCCAGCCATTTTCTCCCAGTTCCGCAGATGCGGTCCTTATTTTGCAGGTGCAAGACCGCAGATTCGAAAAATCACTGGGCAGTAAGTTCATTTAATTCGAACTCAAAGGCCATTTATTTCATTACTACGCTACACTTGGGCGATTTGGGGGCTTCCAAAGAGAGGATTTCAACATAGCATTGTGAGGTAAGTAATATCCACTCATCCTTAGTTTAAATACACGTACATTAGGTAGATTCAACACTAAAAACTAAGTAAAATCAAAGGGGTAGAGCTTGACCTAGGGTTTTAATAAATCTAAAATTTAACCATGAAATTTGCTATGAAATGAAGTAGAAATCATATATTATTGATCTTTAGGTTATAGAGAACAACTTTCTTCGAAAAATCTCAGAATCCGGGCACGTGGGCCCGAGGTCGAAATTTAGAAGCTTGTGAAAAAGGTTGGGAAATTAATTAAATAGTTAGAATTCGACCTTGTAAGCCTTTATTGACAAGTTCTTACTTTATTTAACTAGTTTTTGATCGTTTGGCTCCGAATTGAGGGCTTGTGCTTGTCCTTGATATTGGAAGTGCACTTTGGTGCGAGGTGAGTCTCCTTTCTAACCCTGTAAGAGGGAATTGTCCCCATAGGCATAACAATTAAATTATTTGTCATTGTATTCGGGGGCTAAGTACGTACTAGGTGACGAGAGTCCGTGCGTAGCAACTATTATGCTATGTCCGGGTAGTTTAGGACCCATAAGCATGCTTTA